>JAUJYS010000783.1:0-20517 GCA_033995665.1 Melogona broelemanni | reverse complement strand
AGGGGTGACGCCAGTACCCCAGGCTAACGAATAATCGAAAGCCTGCGCCGGGAATCGAACCCGGGACCGTCGGCTTCCTAGGATGTTGCCATACCCACTGAGCCATCGGTACGTACTTTTAATTAATTTTATTTTAAATACATTTAAAAATTGACCGATTAAGTGGCTTTGCGCAAACAGCTATCGAAAAATTGAAAGTTAAGTTCGTTTTTTTTTTTTGCAAAGAGGAACCGGTTCCAATTTCCGTTCCTCCCCATGAAAAAAGGAACTCGTTCCAACTACTACATAAATTAAAAGGAACCTGGGCGGTACTATTCACTTTTCAAAAATAATCTGGAACTTTTCCGTTCCTTCGATTAAAAGAATATTTACGAAGAGATACCGAGTGGTGTAATGTTTACAATTTTTTGATTGCTTACGTCCATGATGACATCAAATGTACATTTGGAGGAACTGATTTAAAGGACTTAGGACGATTTGCAGTCAGATAAAAATCTATCAATTTATGTTTGATGCTGTAAAATTGTTCCGTTGTCGACACACTTTGTAAAATTGTACTCTTAGAAAATTGAAGGTTATGGCAAAAGAAACAGTTTACACAGGAAATAAACCACCATTCCAGTTTCTCAAAAAAAAAGGAACTAAATCGTTCCTAACGTTAAATCATGGGAAATGGAGCCTAGACGTTCTTAACGTTGAATCTTAGGAAAGAGAACATAGGCGTTCCTAACGTTAATTCCTAGGAAAAGGAACCGAGGCGTTCTGAAGTTCATAAAAAAAAACTAGTTCCAGTTCCCAACACTAATTGAAAGGACATTGCAAACGTTTCTAAGCATATGAGATGTAAATTGATATCAATTACCTACCAATTACCAGAATAATATGATTGGAAATGTCGACGATCATGTAAGGTAGTGAACGAGCTAGCAAAGCCGGTTTGTAAATAGGTAAAATTCACTTTTTAGGAACAAAATAATTCTGGAAAATTCAAGAGTTCAAGAATACTATGTCAAAGCGCTTTTTGCTCGAACAATTTCAAAATAAATAACAAATAAACTTTCATTTATTTTAAATATTTCAGAATACTTTAAAGATGCTTCAAATCGGGCACCTAGGTGCTCTCCTGAAATACTGACTTGTGTTGTCGCCAGCTAACTCACCCTCAATAGCACATTTGAAATTCCTGTCTCTTGAGAACATTTCAGGTGGTAAAATATCATTCGAGAACGCAGGTATAGGGAAATTTAGGGGATGTCATCTGCCTGTGTCTGTCGAAACGCTCCGCGCTCAAGCACGCCTGAGTAAAAAGCATGCTTGGCCAATTCAACAGGGGTATTAAGCGGTGAAACAAGTTTAGTTAATCTGGAAGCTCGCATGGTTGGTATACTCTCCACGGGATCAGTGGCTCTGTGACTCGAATTTCAGCTAAGCGCAGTTCAATACAACCGCCGATTTTGTCAAAAATAAATGGTATTGAGTGGAAAGCTTGCAGTATTGGCAACATGTTGGAGGACCAGAACAGTGACTTATTGAGTGAAAAATGTTTATTGAGTGGAAAGCTTGCAGTATTTGCAATACGTTGGAGGACCAGAAAAGTGACTTATTAAGTAAAAAATTCTTATCAGTAAAATGGCTGATCTGTGACCAGACATGTTCGTTCTGGCATCACCAATTGGGAATTTGACAGCGAAATGAGTGAAGAAAGGGTGAGTTCTAACATTTTTGCTTGAAACTGGGCTTCGGATATCCTACATAGAGAATTAAAAATTAACGCACTATTTTGTAACTCTATATTGATCTGTTCCACGAATGATGTTAAGGGACATGTTCGTGATAATTCATGGTAGATATGTGCACAACTCGCTTTTAAGTATATGTCCATGAGTGGTTGACAAATAGGCCGCACGGAGGCGCCACATACATCCTAATAGCTTGATTTTAAAAATAAGATGGACTAATTAAAACATTTCATATCCATTGTTGTATAAAGAATATTGCTTACTTGATTTTCAATTGATCCAGACGATTGTTGACCCAAGTTGTTTTGAAATGATTGGCGATTCAAGTTGCTTTCTAGTGATTGACGATCCAAATTTCTTGCTAAGGATTGGCTATCCAAGTTGCTTGTTTGTCTGTCCAAGTTTCTCGCTAGTGTTTGTTGATCCAAGTTTCTCGCTAGTGTTTGTTGGTCCAAGTTTCTTGCTAATGTCTGTCTGTCAATATTTCTTGCTAATGTTTGTCTGTCCAAGTTTCTTGCTAGTGTTTGTTGATCTAAGTTTCCTATTAATGCTTGTCTGTCCAAATTTCTTGCTTGTGTTTGTTGATCCAAGTTTCTCGCTAGCGTTTGTTGGTCCAGGTTTCTTGCTAATGTTTGTCTGTCAATATTTCTTGCTAATGTTTGTCTATCAATATTTCTTGCTAATGTTTGTCTGTCAATATTTCTTGCTAATGTTTGTTGGTCCAAGTTTCTTGCTAGTGTTTGTTGGTCCAAGTTCCCTACTAATGCTTGTCGGTCCAAGTTATTTGTCAAAGTTTGTTCATCCAGGCTGCCTCTCACATTTTGTTCATCCAAGCTGCTGTCCACCACATTATTGTTACTCGAACTACCTCCAATAGGCAGGTATCCATTTGAAAGTGTTAAAGAAGTGGGAAAATTGGCAGGAATAAGGCTACCAATACCTCCACTTCCTTCTGCAGCGCCACCACCCTGTGTGGCTTTACCACCAAGAAGCCCACTGAGAAGTCCATTTAAATCGAGTAGACCTTTTGACCCGAGCAGTCCATCTGATCCGAGCAGTGACCCTACAAGTCCTTTTGACCCGAGCAGATTCCCCACCAGTCCATTTGACCCCAGCAGATTCCCCACAAGTCCATTTGACCCCAGCAGATTCCCCACTAGTCCATTTGACCCCAACAGATTTCCCACCAGTCCTTTTGGCCCAAGAAGTGACCCGAGGAGTCCATTATTTCCCAGAATTCCAGTCAGCACAGACACATCCGAGCGTCCACTGAGCACGTCTCCTAAAACACCATACTGCTGACCACCGAAGGTCCCAGTCACACCATGAACCAAGAACTGCAGTAGATTGGAAACGCCCAGCAGGAGACCGTCCACCACTTCAACCACCTGATACAGCAGATCACCAACCACACCACCTAGCAGGTCGCCACTGAGATAGGACCTCGATTTGAAGTACTGCCCCACCTCACCGGGGACAATTCCAGCCAGTTGCTTCCTCTGATCAGCAATGTAGTAGGCAGGATCATTGCTGCCACTCACGAAATTGGCCAACACATCAGGTAATCGGTCGATTTCTTTGGAGATGCGACCTGCCAGGTAATCAGCCAAGCCATCCCATGAGTAGGTCGCATCACCAGCCAAGCTGTCCTCCAGAATTCTTCTCAGGTAAACAGCCAAGTTGGAGCGGATGTTGGGATGGACGTGGACGCATTTGGAGCCATATGTTCCCATGATGAGGACCTGTAGGAAGGAGGCGATGGTGGCATCCACCTTCCCCAATCCCGTGACCTCAACGCGATCTCCGGTTCCGTATTGCGTCAGGCATTTGCTAAGGAAGGGAATGTTGATTCGCTGGTCCTGAAGCAGCTGCTGGAGGATCTCCTTGGCAAGGACGGTATCCTGGCTCAGGTCGAGCTTCTGGAGCTCGTAGCGCTGCACGCGGGGTTGGCGAGTCAGGCGAAGGGAAAATTGACCCACGTTGTCTACAATGAGTTTGTGGTTGCCGAATTTGTCCGCCACGCAACGGGCGTCCCGTCCTTCGTTGCTGGGTACTTCTTGTACCAGGTAGACGCCGTCGTAGGAGACATCCTTGCAGCAGTCTTCATCCTCTAAGTCGATATCCTTTGTGACGTGTAAAAATATAAATAAATGCGATATTGTTACTAATTAACATAAATTGCTGTTAATTGAGTGTTCTACATTTGAATCGTTGTCACGAATTATAATATTTTCTCCTAAAAATTAGCATTTAAACAAATTTAATTATATTTAATATTAACGGTTAAATTCGTTATTTATCTTGGTTCTGCTGATGCTCTTTTTTGAACGTACTTTAGTTTATGATCCCACGAATTTCATTGAATTTCTGGAGGTCGTTATAATTTAATTAATAATAAATTTAATTAATAATTTAATGGTCATTTTTTTCATCAAAATAAAAAATCATGCGGTAAGAGGATGATTGTAATATTTATTAATTAATTTATAACAAATAATAATTAGTACAAACCGATCCGTCCGCTGTGGCCGAGAGGTTGCGTGCTCGCTCACCAACCAGCGGATCTGGGTTCGATCCCCAGCGCAGCCGATCGTTTGATTGGCTCGTGGCGCGGGGGATCGAGGGTCGGGGTCCGGAGACGACACGAAGACGAGATCCGGAGACGACACGATCTCGGGTTCAATTCCCGGCGCAGGCTCTCGTTTATTCGACGAGCCTGGGGTACTTGCGTCATCCCTGAGCTTCCATCAGGGAGTCCAGAGCTTAGGGGCGGATCCTCGGCAGCCTGGCTATACCAGCTGCCATTCCCCCTTCCCTTCCCTGCCATCACATATCGCCATCGCGACACAAGGGGAAGTAATCCTGTAGTGATTAGCACTACAGTGATAAAAAGAAATATATATATGAAATATAAATTTATACATACCTTATTTTTGCAGTCACAAGCGTTGGCGATGGCAAATGCCATAAAGACCACCATAAAATGCGTGAATGCCATCACGCTGATGTTTTTGGATTTTGGCTCCAAAAGTTTAACCGATTTCCCACTGAAACTGATGATTGTTTGACAAATGGTTTCCCTTTTATAGCTTATATATCGAGTAAATCAGTTGACCATTACTATGTGATGACGATGTTATTGGCGATTTTCCTATGCACAACTTCCCAGTTCATCAGACCCGTACACCATGGGGGCGACAACTTTTTTGTTCAATTGACGCAGTTGTCCATGTCAATGGTCGCAATCCGACAAAATAGGTCAGTGGCGGCGGGAGAGCGGAGGGAGGATGGAATTATGGACGATATACAACGTGTATGCCGAAATTCTAAACATTCTGCCGAAATTCGGTGTTGAAACTCTGAGTCAGACATCAGCCACGGGTATTGGCTTTATGTTTTTCATAGCAGGGGAACGTCACCCCATTTGTTTTCGATGACATATTTATTCTGCGAAGACCAGGAATGATTTTTTTAAGCTTAATCATCCATTAATTGAGGCAAATTAGGGTTTCTCTAGACAAGTGTAACTGTTGGCTTTCACTAACTGGAATTTTGAGCAATGTTTTCGAAGGCCTTTCTTTCATTCTGAGTAGCCCCCAAGTTCTGGTGACTGACTTCAATTTTTGGTTAATTTAATGAGAGAAATGGTGCATAATTCCACCGCAGAGGAATACAAGGATCGCAATAAAATCTCATGTGCAAAATACAAAAGGACAATACAAAATACAAAAGGATGCCAAGGATTAAACAAAACCATAACTTTTATCAAACACTCGAAAATAGTTCGTATTTAAAAAATAATTAAATTACCAAATGTTTTTCCTACGTATCTTCTTTGTTCAATCACGGCATTATTTTTTTGTATTTTTAAAATTGAAAAACCTATTTCCGTTTTTAACTTTTTGAGTGTTGTCGGTCATTTCTGCCCCAAGTCTGCCCAGGGCTTCATCCGTGTTTCTTAATTTATTGTATTTGAGCCTGTTTATAATTTTAAACAAATAACAAACAAACATGTTTTAGCCAATATCTGGCATGAATGTTGACACCTGATGGAGTCATATACTGGAGAAGCTGGCTCACAAACTAATTGTAAAATATATTTTTTTAAAGGTCATTATCATGATTATCGTTTATTCGTTAGCCTGGGGTACTTTCGTCACCCTGAGCTTCCATTAGGGAGTCTAGAGCTTAGGGGCGGATCCTGTAGCCTGACTATTCCAGCTGCCATTTCCCTTCCTTTTCCTTCCCTGCCACTCACATATCTCCATAGAGACACGAGGGTGCAGTAATCCTGTAGTGCACTAGGCACTACGGTTATTAAAAAAAATGATCACCCAAAATGCAAAAATTTATTCAGTCCGAAGCATATCCATTTTAAGTTACTGATAATTTGCTGCTTGCCTTCTCTTCTCGGCTGTTCTCCTTCAGCAGTTATGATGTTATACAGGAAAGCATACAAGGGGTTGCTTTTGAAGATAAGCACCGAGTGTGGTCGCGTTGTTCAATGACATTCAATGCTGTTCAATGCACTTTGGGAGACTTTTCAAGTTAAATTGGTACGACATTCTTTCGGAAAGGCAGCCGAGGGAAGATTTCTGAAAAAATAAGTTAGCCAAACGCTGTGAAAGTGCTGAGCTTATCAAAGGAAAGATTATAACTTTTGCTTGTTACTAATGAATGGTTGGTCTACACTTACGTAGTAGGCCAATTAACAAGTCATTACGGAAATTAATTTAAATTGATAATTATGAAAAAAATAGAGTTTTACTGTTGATGGGATTCGATCTTTGACTTGCGATCAAATTTAATTAATCCCCAATTTGATCTTTGATTTGCGATGTCGATTGGAGCGTTGGTCGTGGTCATTAAACAGTGGTTAGAGCATTAACTTCGTGAGTCGGTGTTCGAATCCCTGGAACCACGAAACTTTATATTTTTCATAATTATCAATTCTAATTACTTACCATAACAACAAGTTATTGGTGTTACGTCTATTTCATATGCTGGATGTTATTAGTGTTTTGTTGTCCGTTTCTCTTTACGAATAATTGAAAATTTAACTCAACTTAATTAGTAATAAAATAAAGTATATTTTTTATCACAAACTCAGCAGCATTATCAGCAGTATGATATAATATAGGTTGTTTGCAAATTTTAAAGTCACACAAATAAATATATACCCTTCATGATGTGTACAACCAAGTTTTTTAATCATTTTTTTTTAAATACATGTACGTGTTTATACGTGTTTTTTAATCAATGAAATAGCATACACACGTCATGAATAAATGAAATCAGATCGAATAATATTTAATGACGTACAAAGACAATCCACTGGGTTACATAAAATATAATCCATTTAACCGCACTTGGAACATTTCTTCTGAATACAAAACAATGCATTCTAGTCTGTAAAGCAAGACTCGAAACAGACGTTTACTACACATTGACGATGTACGACTAAAGACTAAATAATGTATTACAGATGCCTGTGGGGATAAGTAATAGTAAATAAATCTGACAATGCAAAATATTGGCAAACGTTTGTTGCATATTGCCTACAATGGCTTGGCTTCCAATCAAACCACGAGCATATGCTTACATGTATTGGGCAAATCAGTTTTAGACAACCGGCGTTTCAACGACTGATGAATCTGACGCGCCTAAATTGCTGTCTGCTTGAGGGGCAGACTCACTGCTAGCGCCCTGCACATGACTGGCATCCAAATCACCAAGATTGAGTACCCCGTCACTGTTGAGTTGTGTAGACAATGGCAATTGGTATCCTGTTGTTTTGATAACCTTCTCTGCATAACTCTTGTACACCTTTTTGGTTTCCTTGATCTGGGTATTGTACCTCCATCCAAAATTGTCACCAGCCCCACCTTGGTACCCAGCGCCGGAACCATATCCTGCACCCCAAGAATTGCCACCCCTCCCAATTTGACCCCTACCTAAACTGATTCTTCCAAAGCCACCACCACTTCCAATATTTCCTCCAAAATTACCTCCTCCAATACCACTACCAATACCTCCTCCTCCAATATGACCTTCTTCAATACCTCCTCCTCCTCCTATGCCTCCTCCAATACCGCTTCCTCCAATATCACCTCCTCCAATACCTCCTCCTCCTCCGATACCTACTCCTATACCACCTCCTCTGATATTACCTCCGCCAAAACCACCTCTTTGTGAACCGCCCCCTCCCAATAGTCCACCTCCTCCAATATGACCTCCTCCAATACCTCCTCCAATACCGCTTCCTCCAATATCACCTCCTCCAATATGACCTCCTCCAATATGACCTCCTCCTCCTATACCTACTCCAACACCACCTCCTCCAATATCACTTCCACCAAAACCACCTCCTTGTGAACCGCCCCCTCCCAATAGTCCACCTCCACCCAATAGACCACCTACTGGTAACCCACCTCCCAATAGGCCACCGCCTACTGGTAATCCGCCTCCTAATAGGCCACCTTCTGATTCACCTCCACCCAATAGGCCACCTCCTGATGATCCACCTCCTCCCAATAGACCACCGCCTCCCAATAAACCACCACCTCCTCCTCCCCTCCTGCCACATCTTCCCCTTCCACATCGTCTCCTTCCACATCTTCCACTTCTACATCTTCCTATACTTCCTCCTCCAATGCCAATGCCACCTCCTCCTATTCCACCTCCTCCTGACTCACCCCCTTCTAAGCCACCTCCTCCTAATAAACCTCCTCCCGATCCACCTCCTCCTGAACCACCTCCTCCTAATAAACCACCCAATAAACCTCCACCCTGTCCACCGCCTCCCAGGAGACCCCCAAGAAGACCACCCAAGCCTAAACTCGACAGCAAACCTCCTAGTACTGAATCCTTGGCACGTCCGCCCAGCACACTGGCCAGCAGACCATACTCTTGCCCACCGAAATTACCGCTCAGACCGAACACCAGGTGGTTCAACACGCCGCTCAGTCCCAGCAGGAGATGATCGACCACCTCCACTACCACGAATAGAAGATGACCAACCACGCCACCCAGGAAGTCGTCGTTTAGGTACGGCCGAGTCCGGAAGTAGACGCCAGCCTCGCTAGGCACGATGCCGGTCAGCCGTCTGTCCTTATCGGCGATGTAGTGGACCTTGCCAGGGTCGGTCTGCGCGAAGTTGGAGAGACAGGTCGGCATCTGAGGGATGTGGCGTTCGATGCATCCGATCAGATAGTCAGCCAGCTGCTGGTTCGAGTATTGCAACGTGTCGAGTAGATTTTCTATCAACACCTTGTAGAGATGGGCTGCCATATTGGAACGGATGTTAGCGTGGACTTGTACGTTTCGGGGTCCCCAGGTTCCCATGATGAGGACTTGGAGAAAGGGAGCGATGGCCACATCGACTTGGCCCAATCCCTCCACGTAGCGTCGGGTACCCGTGCCGTAGCGGGTCATGAATTTGGAGAGGACGGCCACGTTGACGGTGTCGTGTTGGATTAGCTGCTGGCGGAAATCTTGGATGACCACCGTGCGGGTCACGGTGGTGGTGGTGACGGTCCTGGTAATCTTACGGATAATGCGTTGCTGCCGATAGATTTGCTTTCCCACCCGCAGGTCGATCGGCTGATCCTTGTCAGGGACGTGTAGGTATCGCGGGTAGCCGAGGTCATCTTTCTGGATGCTGCAGTCTCGTTGACCGGGGTCGTCATGAGTCTGAACAATTAATGGGGAGGAATGTTATCAAAGATAATATGACCAAAGTTGATATTTTTTAATGTTTTATTTATTTTTTTTATTGTGAAGAAATTCCCCTCACTTAGTGAATGTCACCGCAGGATATTCTGTATCCTTCGTGTTGCTTCGGCAATATGTGTGGGCTCATTTTCACCAGTACCCCAAAATCGAATAAACGAGAGTTGGCGCTGGGAATCGAACCCGGGACCACCCGCTCAGCAGTATGATTCCATATCCACTGAGGTCGACGGATCGTCGATTTGGGTAATTTTTTTCTTTTCTTTTTAAATCAACGTAGCGCCTAATGCACTACAGGATTACTGCACCCTCATGTCTCTATGGAGATATGTGAGGTGAAGGGGCAATTTACATTTTAAAAGTAACTGAGACGATCCTCGCTACTTATAAACAAGAGGAAGACGTTACAATTACCGTTACTGACAAAAATTAAAGTAACTAAACCGTTACAAAGTTGCTCAAAAATTAAAGTAACTAAACCGTTACAAAGTTGCTCAAAAATGAAAGTAACAGGACATTTTCACACACGAGTACACTCGTGTGTAGCTAGAAGTTCGCTCGAGAACACAGCAGCTTATTGTCAAATATGTTTCACAATACTTTTGAACTGCGGAGCATCGAACACTACACAATAAGAATGACATGACCACTTGCGCAAAACATGTGCTAAAACAGCTGGGTTTTATCTGTATTCAGCACGAAGCGAACCGAGTTTACAGGTTTTTTCATAAATTAGAAAATAAAATGTAACTGTGACCAAAAAAAGTCAAAGTAGTCAAAGTAGTACCGCTACTAGAAAGATTACCTAAGCCGTTACAAAGATACTCAAAAATGACGGACAAGTAACGGAAAGTAACGGAACTCAAAAGTAACGGAAGTAACGTCCCGATTTCGGACGTTACTCCTTAGGACTGGGTACAGCTAACGTTTAACTTTGTTTCTCAACTGTTTCATACTCAGAAAAAATTGGTGAAACCCAGGACAGTCTGGGGGAGCGACGACGGGAGTTGGCTAGATTATGAAAAATAGCATAAAACAAAAGTTTTAAGGTTATCAATGTGCGAAACATAACAGATTCGTACTTGTGATTGAACGCATCCTTACCTTTCTTCATGGCCTGGAGTTACAAAATTAATAAAATAATTATTCACCTAACCAGTTGCGAGCCAGAACGATACTCGTAAACAAATTTCGGCAGATGTTCAGCTCACGGGCGAAATGGACCGGAAAATACGGTCGATACGGTAGACAGGCTCTGACGTCATACAGTTTACCTAACCTACCTAACTTAACCATGTTTTATCTAACCTAACCGTAGAAAACATGGTTGATAGGTTAGGTTAGGACAGGTTGGGTAGGTAAACCGTATGACGTCAGAGCCTGTCTACCGTATTTTCCGGTCCATTTCGCCCGTGAACTGAACATCTGCCGAATGTACACCAAGAGAAGGCCAGGCAAGGTAAAATTACCATGTACATGTACTGTAATGTGTCATTTTTCCAGAATATTTTAGTGATGAATCATAGTGTGGGATCGTAGTTCTAAAACACATCTGGCGAGTTTTAATTCTCTAGGAATGAACGATAGCCGAAAATTCCTTTGGAAATTATAATTAATTTAAGGCCTATGATGTATGGGTTTTTTGTTGGACGACCATATTTTTATTTTTGGCAAAAGTAGGGGTTGGCGACAGACCAAAGCAACCACGCCTAAAAGGGTTCTATCGGTCTTTGGTGGGGTCCATTCGAAAAACCTACACATTTTAGATTTAGACTTAGGCCCTATGGATTATTGAATGAAGGCTTAAGAGACTAGGCCGCCGACAAGCCTAACCGGCGAAAACCTATTGAAATTTAGATGGAGCATTGGACCTTTCTTATAGGCCCCAGATGGGTAACTTTCTACTAAAAACACTCCCGTAAGCCGATCCAAGACATAAAAACAGGTACAATGTGTAACTTGACCGGATATGGTTGCCTAATAGCTTCTAGGGGCGTCACCACGTTGTGGTGGAAGTGATACGGTAATTTCGTAAAACTAATTCTGGTTTTTTGGGAGAAACCAGTGAAACCGTGATCAACTTACGATTGCACCACGAGACGCAACGTCGCCCGCAGTCACATTTCGACCGATCGCGTCATTGGTTGGTCACACGAAACTGGACTGACCAAAAATAGCTTTCATCCGATGCATCGGATGTCGGTGAACGAAGATGGGGTTCAAAGTTCGATTCACGTGTTCAACAGGAAACTTACCTAGCGACCTCATTCAAGCGTTTCGGGTGGTGGCAACCGACAAAGTTAGGCCTAGGAAGTTGGGGTGGCCACTTCCTCCCGCGGGTGCGCTTGTCAAATCTGACGGCTCCCCTTCTGCGCAGATGCGTACACTCGGCAGGACAGCTGTTTAGAATCGTTGTGACATTGTTTGCGGCGGCTGTATTTCTTATTGTAGTGTAAAACAATCATAAACACCACTAATAATAATTAATAACAACGGATTTTGGAAAATGCTAAACGGGTGCCCTCCAAGCCTTTAGTCCGTTCCCACTGATCAGCGTAACTCGGATTGACGTGGGGTGTAGCTAAACATTGGGTCAAAATGATTAAATTTATCATGTTTAGCTTTCTTAATAATTAAACGCGCTTATTCGACTCCGAATTGTGTTGCTTAGTGCGAATGCAACAACCCGCTTTTTGGGGTAGCGTACTCAAGTTGCGGTTATCGTTATTCTTTATTAATTGTTAGTAAATAAAATAATCATTTCGCTAAATAGTATAAAATAAAACTGATTCAATTTTATTTTTATTAATTTTATAAGTATAGACAGCTTATGATAAAATAAAAAACTGGAGCAATAAGCTATAAATTTTTTTTATAATTTCAATAAACTCAGTAATGGGATTAACTTGCTCGAGCCCTGCTTTGAATAGTCATGTTTACCTTGCAACCCGGAACCCGACATATGACTCCCAAGATGGCGTCTTCCTTGAAATTTCTGGCTCGATCTTCTGGTTTCGTAAAACTACTCAGAAATGGCAGTTTATTTCAAAAAGCTAAGAAATTGTCATTGTGGCGACACAGTTCCACATGGGTAAGCACAAAAATGAATCCTAGCTTGATCCCTGTGACATAGCGGCAATCGTTTTTAACGAGCCTAGGGCTCCCAGCACCTCAAAGGGCACCGAAATTTTGAAGGACTCGCATCGTGTGAAGTTAGCTGTTTAATTTACCTTACATTTGCGCATCATCCAATCATAATCTTGTGTCATACTTTTTTACATTTAATAAAACAAGAAATATTTCATGACAATGATTTAACCCGATGTAATCGTTGCTAGAAATTTTTGTTTGTATTGTTCCGGCTTAAGAAACAGCTACATGTGACCATCTAACGCGGCAAGGTCATACGAAATAATTTAATTTTCGATTAACCTGTACTTTGTTTGAGAGAGCCTATAGCCCCTAAATCTTTTTTTTTGGTAATATTCACTCTTAAAAAATAACGCTCAAGAATTTATAAAATAGAAGTATCAATAAAATAACTACCAAATTACCATTTTTGTTCTAACCCAATACTGGTCAAAAAAGCCCCCATCGCAGGCCCCCGCAAGGGGCTTATACCGGGTAAAGTGTAAATATACCGGTTTTGCAGCGGTTCTGGTTTGATTCCCGTTACGCGCTTTCGTTTATTCGATCTCGGGGTACTGGTAAAAATGTTTCTGGCATTGCCATAGCACTACGAAGGGTAAATAATCTCTTTTTGTGCAGAGATCTAATTCAGAATCTAAATCAGATTGGAAAATAAACTTTCGGATTCGTCCCATTAATTTTTTATGAAGTCTAGCGAAGCAGTTCATTTTTGATTGTCTGTAGTGATAGCATCGTCTATTTTAGTTTCCTGTTCTCACCTAATATTAATTTCGTTGATATTTGTCACTTTTTATTTCAGCTGGAGAGTAATCCTGACCAGTCGGCTCAGCCTCAAGCCGGCGGGGACGCGCTGGACACTGACCGTCCCAACTTTCCCGGCTCCAAAGCCAAGTGGACCGAGAAACTGGAATTCGTGCAGCCCGACCTGTACGACGGCATCCCCGTTTATCGCGTGATGGATCGAAAAGGGAACATCATTGACCCGTCGCAAGATCCAAAGGTTTTTTTATTTTTTATTTACGACTTTAAAAAAACGGTGCTCAAACGATGCTTTACTGGTGAAAAATTGTTACAGTAGAAGTAACGCGTAATTATGAAACATTCGAAATACGAGTGCATAATAAAACAAGTTACGGAATTACTTCGCAACATCAACATTGGATTTAGATTTTTCTCAAGTTGTTACTACTAATCTTTTCCTAATAATATCAATATTGCGTGCGCAAACAATTAAACATTAAACATAAAGCGCAATTAAAAAGTAAATTGTTTTAATCTCTACGTAAAAACAAGATTCCTTTATTTTTCGTCAAAATCGTAGCAGCAGTTGATTCACAATCAACTATTCGATATATTTGAAAACGAAAATCTTCGTATATTGAAAACGAATTTGCTCTTTCTAGCTGGACAAAGAATTGGTGACAAAAATGTACCAGAATATGACCATGCTGAACACCATGGACCGTATACTATACGAGTCCCAGCGCCAGGGACGCATATCCTTTTACATGACTAACTACGGCGAAGAGGGAACCCACATGGGCAGCGCGGCAGCCCTGGACGACAAGGACATCGTTTTCGGGCAGTACAGAGAAGCTGGTGAGTGCGGCGTCATCTGGTGTGGGCGGCTGTGGGGAAGGCGAGTCCGGTTTCCGTTCCTTTTTCGACCTAACTGGTTCGTGCTTTTACAGGTGTTCTCATGTGGCGTGGTTTTTCAATCGACCAGTTCATGAACCAGTGCTACGGCAACGCGGATGATCTTGGCAAAGGTCGACAGATGCCAGTTCACTACGGCTGCAAAGATCTCAACTTTGTGACCATCTCTTCGCCGCTGGCTACTCAAATGCCGCAAGGTTATTTGTCAATTTTTATTTATAATTTTTTTTTTATTGAACTGTGATGGTTTAAAAAAAATCTTTAACAACAGCTAGTTCAATCTTAATTTAAAATGTCTGATGTAAAATTCAATTCATTCATGCTGAACACTAAATATAATTTTTTCGTTTGTTTCTTAATTGTTTGATATTTTTTTCTGAATAGATTTGTGGTAAATATTTTTAAGTTGAAGCACAATTTATCTGTCAAAGTAAATTTATATTGAAACTTGCAAGCCTAACTACATTTTTATTTTTCGTATGCCATTAAAATGGGCAAACTTTCACCATGGATATTTTTTTTATGGTTTTGTTGTTTTCAAATAGCCGTGGGAGCCTCGTACGCGTTGAAACGTGCTCAAAATAGTCTGTGCGTCATCTGCTACTTCGGTGAGGGTGCGGCCAGCGAAGGCGATGCGCACGCCGCCTTCAATTTCTCGGCAACACTGGAATGCCCGATTATATTTTTCTGGTAAGAAACTGAGAACTCACAGCTACATCAAAACTATGGCTCAGTTCCCCTTAATTACTCGTAAGGTACATTCAAAATTCATGCATTTGTTGAATCGTAAAGACCCTCGTTAGTTGCTTGCAGAAACACATTTGTAATGTGTGCGACGTTGTGTCACAATCTGTTTATGTTGTGATTTCTGTTACCAGTCGTAACAACGGTTACGCCATTTCCACGCCGACCCACGAGCAGTATCGCGGCGACGGCATCGCAGCGCGAGGTCCGTCTTACGGCATCTCCTCCATCCGGGTGGATGGTAACGACGTGCTGGCCGTCTACAATGTCACCAGGTGAGCTATTGGAACACTAGTGATTATTCACTTTATCTCGGTTAACTTCGTCTAGAAGTTGGCATGTACATAATACAAGGCAAGATGTAGTCCACTTGGTCTGACCGGGTTTAAAAGTGTTTTCTGTTTGTCAACTTTGCTTGTCAGACCTTGACCATTGGGCCACCATTGTTTGACCATATCATTTTGTTATTGAGTTGACTGTTGATTGAACTATTGCTTAATATTCTCTAGTCTAGCTAGCGATAATAAACTATAGCTTTCGACTCTAGATAGCTATAATAAACTATAGCTTTCGTTACGCGTGTATTTTCTATAAAAATAAGTCGAATATTTTCAGGGAGGCCCGAAAAATTGCGGTGGAGCGAAATCAGCCCGTGCTCATCGAAGCGATGACCTATCGGTGAGTCCCGTGTTCACTTGTCAATTAAATTGTGAACGAAAGTTTTTGATGTCCTCTGGTGTCGTTCCGTAGAATCAATTGAAAGAGTTTTGTGTATTAATGATTGGATAAATATTTTCCGAGACGAGCGAATCCCGTAACGTGTCATTTGTAAATTTTCAGAATCGGACATCACAGCACGTCGGACGACAGCACGGCGTACCGATCGGTCGACGAGGTGCGGTACTGGGACCGAGTGGACCATCCCATTTCGCGACTACGACACTACATGGTCAATCAGGGCTGGTGGGACGACGACCAGGAGAAGGAATGGAAAGATGAATCGAAGAAACAGGTATTTTTTTAAAACTTGTTAGGGGTGCTTACCAACATTTTCCCACCACAAAGCTCCCTTAGAGCAACCTGGTAATTTTGTCTGACCTAGGTGTTGGTAGGGTGTACCTGACCAAGTATAGGGAAGGCTCGCGTACGAAATTCTGGTTCGAAAAATTGCTGAGGTCTCAGTCGAAAATTGTACCAAAGATTATTGGTGTTAGTAATTCGTTATAGCACCTCTTGTGGCGATCCCCCATTCAGATCAATTGCAATATTTCCCGCAAGCAGCCTTGGAGGGAAACTTATGGCGAGAGTCAAAGACCTGTAGTTAAAGAAAATGAATGGGTTGTCCTATTTTAACTTGCTCATTATTTGAGACTTTGAAGGACTGCTCGACTGCTTGACTCATCAAGGAGAAATGGGATTGAGCATTTCCATAAACCAACCCGGGTTGATCGCTGTCGAGTTTTAATTTCGTAGTGCAGTTCGTCTAATTTTTGACTCCAATTGTTCATTCAGCGTCAATCGAATTAATAAAAATTGGAACTCATTATGCCGCAGAATTAAAAGCTTCCAATAACGAATTATTGGTTTCATGACGACGCAACACTCCATATAAATTCCCCGCAACCCTCATGTCCCCCCCCCCCCAAAAAAAAAAAAGAGCAATAGAACAAAAAAGAATGTAATAAATTAGATTTGTCCGCCAGTCATACGCGTTTCGAATTTACAAGAACGAGTAAAAAGAAGTAACTTTCGGCTCTCTTCCGACACTTTGTAGGTAATGCAGGCTTTCATCCGCGCGGAAAAGAAAAAGAAGCCAAATCCGGTTCACATGTTCACGGACGTGTACGAGGAGCTGCCCAAGCATATCGCGGACCAGATGAACGAAATGATCAACCACGTGGAGCATTATCCGGAGCATTATCCGATCAAGACATTCGAGGATATCAAGAGGTTTTAAAATTGAGAGCACCCTCAAGTATGTCCGCTCTTAAATTTTAGTCTCAGACCAAATTTACAACACGGGTGATGCTCGCGAGTGAGTTGACACTATTGCCAATATATTAAATATACACAGTAATATAAAAAATATTGTAAAAATTCTCGGAATCTCTTGACTGGATGTTTTAGCATTACAGGGTGAGTCGGAACAAGCCGGCCATTTATAAAAATGAAAGAGATTTTATCCTGCTTTTTGTGATGTAAAATTGTGAATTTTGATTTGTGCATAGGAGGTTATGAATCAGCTGCGCGATGTAAATAGTTAGTTGAAACTATCCCAATTGAGTTGATTTCTAGCCACCAGATGAAGTAATGTACAACGATACAATTCGTTACAATTTATTTGTTTTTTTTTAGAAATAAATATTTTTTGCAGCTCGTTAATTTAATGTGATCGTCATTAAGTTTAAAGTTTAACCATTACAAATTTTGTTTCAAGAACTACGTATATTTTAGGATGTGAGGAATACACGTATGTGATAAATTGGTGTTGCATTTAGTCATAAATCTTTCCAAATATACGACTCAATCAAACGAGGTCTTTCTAAAATGACCGCAGCACATTTATTAAAGCCACTAATGTAGTTAAACATTTACAAGTAATTAACAGAGTTAATATCAAAGTTGTGTTGGACGGCACGTAGAGGTTATTTAAAATGTTCGGAGATTCGCGCTTAGATCCCGCTAGGCAACAGTGACAGAATGATGAACCGTATCATTTTTTTAGAATACTGTGCATTATGCTTTTCTGTTTAAAACTTTATGCCGAAAATATACCGATTTTAATACATTTAAGAGACAACGTTGTTTCGAAACTATGAATGAAATAGTCATTAGTCATTACTGTCGTTATAATTGTAGGTATAATGCTATTTCATAACCAGATTTTGGCAGAATTAAATAAATTCTGATTTGAACACGTGAACACATTTGCTTAAATTAAACCTGAAAATTTGACATCCAAAATATAATGATTTAACATTTACATTTGGTATACTTCAGTCGACAGTGATGTCATTTTATCAGATTCTGTATAAATAGATGACGATTTTTGTTATTAGTAATGTAAAATTACCGAGGCCAGCTCGATAAACAGCAATTTATTCTTTTTTGCGTATACCGTTTTCGGAAAAATAAATGCTTTCAAAGTGCGTGTATACTTGAAAGCGGGCTATACCACAGAAGCACCGTTAACTTCTTGTAGAACCACTGAACCGGTCTTTAAACTAAAATCACATACACACAAGGAAAAATTAATGGTCATACGATACGACGACTAGGACGCCGAAGAGATAGGACGTCTTAAATAATTTAAACGATTCGGAAACATGTTCCGGAACAACGCCGAAAAAACGAACAGAGCCTGGCGAAGAGTTAGTGATTTAAAAAAATTGATAAATTGTATTATTAATTTTGGGTATTGACGAAGATTAAATGTTGTTTCGTAATTTTTTTAATGTATCGCAAACACTAATTATTGTTTTATACGAAAATTCGCCAGACTTTGTTCGACTGGTAGAATAATCATAATTTTGCTCTTAATTTAAAAACATTCAAAAATTGACTGGCATCCAATGTTGTTACTGAATTTTCGAAAATACACATTTTGTACAAAGTTACCAATACGTACGTTAACATCTGACACATCTACAAAATATGCTCATGCGACATCGATGCAGTTTTGGGGGTCCGCAAGGCTCAACTCACCAGCTGTTTGTTTATGTCGAACCGTGTGGCTATACAAATTAAGTTATGCAACTCTATTTTAGTGGATATTAACATGCTGGTAGCTGATGCAGCTCCAAAAGATGCGCATTAGCTAAGAAAAATATTTTGCCAAACAGATTTCAACTGTCAAAAAGCTCAAATAAAAGTTCGCATGTGGCGGAAAAATGCATTCAAAAATAGACATTTTCTGGCAGCTTGAGCTAGAAAACCTGGTTTTTTCCCGTCCCCCTTTAGCAACTAGCATTAGTCATCCCAGGAATGGATTTCATTAATAAATCATTGTTCATCATTAGCGACTGAAGGATTTTAAACCTCGCTGTTTAACATCCGCAATTTTTTGGACCACTTCTGTCCACTCGGATTCATATCAGAACATTTACTTGATGTCGCTTTGGAATCTGAAAATTGTATCGACCAGTAATTGGGCATAGGCAGGTAGCGCTATACGGGGCTCAGTGACAGCATCCCTAAATAGCAACTGGTTAAGTGACTAGAATGTCACTTCCGTGAAGCCTACGTAAGACTTATTGGCGCTTAAACTTTCTAGACTGTGAGGAATTCTTGTTAAGGAGTCCAAATTTAGAAATCTGATTGATGGAACAAACAAATTTCTTGAGGATTACGGGTTTGCACGGAACCTCCTGTTATTTTTGGGACCATAATATAAAACAACTGCTAAAGAAAATTGGTAATTGCATTCGTCTTAAACGGGCAGGAGCGCTAAAATAAATTTGAATTACTTAACTAAAAATAAATATCGGATATTACTCAACAGTGAATTCTTCCAAATTGTACGAGTATTAATTAGCAAATGAAAATTATCTGACGAAATCAATAAATAAAATTAAGTCCGATAATAAGTCAATGATTTTAATGATTTTTTAATGTGTTTATTTAAGCTACTTATTCATTTCATTTTTTTTTTTCATTTTTGATTTCATTATTGCATTTTCATTTACTTTTTTATTAATTTTTCATTTATTTCTACATCAACCTTTGCGTGCGTATAAACGCACCATCATTAATTAGAATGTTTTGACAAAAAAAAACTATGTAAGTTAAAAAATCAAAATTGCAACTGCATTTTTAAAATTTACATCTAAAAATTATATATTTAAACTAAATAAAACGACAAAGGTTCACTCAAGAGTATTGCAGGGAAAACAAAGGGGAGCTTTCACTTTTCTTGGAAGTTCCGTTTCAAAACTGATGCCACGATTTAATTTATTTTTACAAGAACGCTGAGTGATTACTGAGGACAGGCGATGATGGCAGGATATTGAGTGGTACCATAAATTAGCAAAAATAAGTGAGCTGTCAATATTTTCCAATTTTCGTATTAAAACACGGGGGAAAACGTTTTCGGTCGTTTGGTCAGGCATATATTTTTTGGTAGGCTATGTAAATAACGCTTGCTGGCAGAGTGCCACAATGTGTTCGGGTGACTTCGCCAATATCAACACTCAATGTATTATCCTGACAAGCTGCGATGGTTACACGATGCCAAGTGTAGAACATCATCTTGCAGCTGTACAATAGAGGTTGAGTTGCGACTCCGGCACTGCGCAAAGGTGCATTCAAACTAATAAATATTTTAGAATGCCTATCATTAATGAGGAAAATAATAATGATAGTTATAACAGGAGCGGTGGCGCGTTCCTGTAATCCCGCTGCTGGAAAGCGTACTAACCGAAGGCTCATGAGCCTACGGTCCCAGGTTCGATTCCCGGCACAGGCTTTCGTTTATTCGTTAGCCTGTGGTACTGGCGTC
>JAUJYS010000782.1:0-20529 GCA_033995665.1 Melogona broelemanni | reverse complement strand
TGACCAGTTGTATCGACGTTGGCAGACGTGTGTAAACTGCAGAAGGACAGTATTTTGAAGATAATAGTGCTTAAACCGACATTTGTGTACGTATTTTTTTAATATGGCCTCAGTCTCATAACTTTTTGATCTTAGTGGTATAAATACTCACTATCACAGGGCATAGCCACAGTCATGTCAATATTGATTTTTAATTTGCTGAAATAAAAAAGAAATCGTATATTAATATTTCTTATCGATTAAAATTATCAGTTTCGTATAAAATAAACACGTTCTGAAACGGTAACCTGCTGATGATATTTTTTTTCAAAAGATCATAAAATCTTTTAAATTCCTAAAAAGATTCTAAGGAATTTTAATTTTTGGACGAACTCACCTGTCATAGTCTGTGTCCACCATATATTTGAACTTCATTCGCGCGGACGAATAGTACATGATTTCGGACACGATGAAAACACCCATCAAGATGAACGTGATGACCGAAACTGAAAAACAAAACGAATTTCTCCGTTAAATAATTTAATTTAAGTGTTCTTTATTGTGACACTGTGGTAAACCACGATCATAATTAACGGTCAATGCAACACGCTATTGCCCGCATTGGCTATACGTGATCGTAATGCGTCGATGTTTGAAACTTTTACTAAAGCAGTAACATCATTACACTCCTTTATATCCTTCAAGGCCCGACAGCGGGGCCGCATAAGGCCAACCTGCTCAAAACACATCACTTGGGCCCAAACATTATCACATACTGTCACGGCGAGGTAATTGCCCTATCTAAATCGAAAATCTTACAACGTTTCAAAGCAATCGACTTTGCTAATTATTAAAACTGGACGTCGCCAATCAGCTGACAAAATATAATTCAACACTGGTCACTTTCGTTCGGGAATTTGTCTGAACATAAACAGCTTGGTGACATGAATTGTAACTGAAGCTAGGTAAAACAGATGTTTTTGTGCAACTGTTAAACGGTTGACTGAAATGAGAACCGTTGATTTATGGACGCTGTCAGACTTTCAAAATTGAACAAAACAGCGAGTACGTCGTTTTTAGAAATAATTACTCACTGGTCCCTCCAGATGCCGACGTTTCCACATAGCTGTCCGGGACTTTCGGAAACGCGTCAAGCTCTTTGACAGCCCCAATCACCGTTTTGCGACGATTTCTTAACATTGTTGGGTTCCTAAATTATTTGTAATTAAATTAACCATCGCATCGAATCAATTTCAAATCATCATGTGCGATTTTTACAAGATGAAATCGACAAATCCACACTTCAACGCCTCGTTTGCACCGTCCCTATTTCATCCGGGTATAGTTGGATGGCGTGTTATAAGAAACATTTTTCCATATTCATGCATTAAAGATGGAGGCCCAATAACTTAACGCGCTTTACCACTACCATCGGATCAATGTCTATGGTGTGAACAGCAGATGTTGTTCCCGGCATATACGTGTCTAGTCGGGGCCGGCACTACACAAATATCTTATAAAATGTGTGTCTGGATATCTACGTTGAATTTTTAAGATTCATTCATCGGGCAGTACTGTTAATGTTGAAACCCTCCAAATTATGACGTTTTTATAATGTTTGTTGGCCTGTACGTGAAAGTGGCATACTATTTCCTACGTTTTCTGACGTCATAATCTTTCAATCGAATTTGACGTTCTTCGAAATGGAGGGCGTTTAACATCTAATGTCTTTTTCAGACCATCTATGGCACAAACAAGGAGCGAATTTTTCTAATAGACAAACGCGAGTCATCTAAAAAAACTTCGAAATTCCTGGATAAACCTTTTGACAGCCCTTTCTAATTTTCAAAATGGCAGATGCAGAGTATGTGGAAATCGTAATTGATGTCTCCAATGCGGCTGTTGCTCAATGTGGCGTTGAAATGAGCAAAAATAATGAAATTTTGGAATGCGTGGATGAAGGTTCGTTTCTAGTGTGGATAATCATGCAGTCCACTATGCTGTAAACTTGTTGTCACCCGATTTTTCGAGTTAAACAAATTTTCATGCAACTGGCTAGCACAACCCACATTTAGGTTGTTGTAGTGCCGGTTTTGCTAGTTTGAACTAATATGATTCAAATGTAGTCATCCTGGCGAACTAGTTATTTGCAGCAGTCATTCCAGCTATATTAGTTGGATATAAAAACCATTAAATAGTTAATGCAGTGAACGAAGTGTCAATTTGTATGGTGTTTGTTCATAAATGTACTCGATGCCACATTGCAGCTCAGTTTACAGCTCAGTTTACAGCTCAGTTTACAGCTCATTACAGCTCAGTTTGTGAAGATTAAATTTTATTAAAAAATACTTTTTGTTGCTTTGACATACTTATAGAATACCCCTTTTAAGAAGCGCTTGAAATAAGCAGTCGCCTCCGTTTTTCCCAGTTTTTTTTTTATTAATTAAATTGTGATAACATGTAAAAGACACCAACTACTTGAAGTTTTCGGCTAAATATTTTCAAAGTTAAATAGCGGATTCAAGTCACGGTTCACTTTCTCTACTGTGGTTTTGTTTACTTGACTATTGTCAATTTTATTTTTATTCCATTTTACTATTTCAATTTCAATTCCAATTTTATTTCAATTATATTTTACCATTTCGCAACCAGACTCTGATGTTGACCTTCAGTTATCGCTGCTCAAGCATGAGTCTCCTGGCCAAGATACCAGCGGCGAACAGATCGAAGATGTCGTCCAAGTCGTCATTCAAGAAGCCATCCAAGAGGTCACCCAGGAAGTCAACCCAGACGTCAACCAGAAGGGTGAACAAGAGGTCATCATTCACGACGACGACACGATGAACAACAAGCACGTCCGGTAAGCGGACAAGTTTATATTTTCGTCTGTTTTCGAGGTAAAATAATGTATTTCTCCGCATTCGATGGGGGTTACTTCGAATTGACTGTTTTCAATTTGTACCCTGTTATCCTATTTATGTTGTTGAGAATTGGCATAAAGTCTTAAATTCAATTGTCTTCAAAGTTGTTGTGCTTCTGATAAGCTCATTGTCAGAGTTGGGTAAGTTACATTTAAAAAGTAACTGAAACGATCCTCGTTACTTATCAACAAGAGGAAGGCTTTACAGTAATCGTTACTTAAAAAAATGAAAGTAACTAAACCGTTTTACGTTTATTCCCCCAACCAGCCCTACGTTTTTTGTTTGTTTTATTCACATCCTCATAACCTATGTTTATTTCTTTGGGGTTTTTTTGTGTATGTTGTACCACTGTAGTCAATTGATTGATTTTCTTTACATTATTTGGTTATTGATTTGCTAGTATGTGAAGCTGAATTGACGAATTAATTTTTTTATATACATAATTCTTTGCCATATCGGAGAGTTGAAGTGTGATTTATAATTTCTTATAATTTATTATTATTGTTGTTTTATAATTTATATTTTCTGTTAACGCTTCAAACCAACTGGCTCCTGAAGTCGAGGTTTGGAGCTAAATGCATTGTTGGAATATTGCAACAATTTGAATAAAAAAATTTAAAAAAAGTTACTCAAAAATCAAAGTGACGAAGGTAACCTCTCGTTTTCCGACGGTACTCCCCAACACTGCCCATTTTGTTTGTGACAATTTTATTGACCAGGTTGCTGATCAAGCTGATGCCGATCTACGTGCGTCGTCTCGGGACGAATAAGACTGTGATGAGACGTGACCTGTGGCAGTCCATATCCACGCACATGGAATTACGCGGCTACATGTTCTCGCCCGAGGTGATCAGAATCAAGTGGAATGTGTTGGAGCGAGCCTACCGACGTGCTACCGAGAACCGGGCAACAGGCGTTGGACGACAGAGATGCAACTTCCAGTGGTGCGACACTTTGATATTTGCTAACAGTACAATCGCATATATTCCCACATATTGCCATAATGCTACGGCTCGGCAATTACCCCATATAAATCTAAATCTAATAAATGACTAACTAGACCGTTCTGTTATTTTTTGCGATTGCAGTGAACTGTCTGCAGCTTTGACCAAGTGCCGCGACATCATGCCGACGCTCCCTCGGAACGCTGTGGCAGCCAAAAGTCAAGAGGTGACTGCATCTGAATCTCCTCTTACCAAAAGCAAGACTGGCCTAAAGAAATCCGTGTCCCATAATGATACACCGACTTATAAGTAGGTTGAAAGTTGATACGAAGAATAAATATACTTTTCGACATTGAAATTTTCTCTCTCTGCATCCGCAATTTTTTCTTTTGCTAATTACTCAACAAAGGAACTTAAGTTTCTGATCGTTTGTTTATGCAGATTACCATGCCCATTTTGGATTTATGTATTTTCTATTTTTGCGTTTTTGTGATTTAATTTTACGTTGTCCCTTTGTGTGTTGTTGGTCAAGAATGTACACACTTGACATTATATGATCTTGTGTTGGCAGATTCCAGCGTAGCAGGCGTGTTGGCATGAAAAAGCCCAGCCGTTTCTCTTTTCACGATGAGGGCAATGTTTCTGGCGAGTGCTACGAGGAGGATGACCAGAATCGAGCCGGTCCTTCGAAGCATTCCAAAAGTTAGTGCAGGGATTCATTTGCTTTCTAAATTTTAGGGCGCCATCTTGGGTCGGTTGTTAGTTTAGTTATTTGACCATTTTGGGTAATTTCGTAATTTATTTTATTTCGTTAACTATTTTATTTAGTTAATTGAATTTTAGTCAGTTAATTCCGTTTATTCAATGATTGTGTATAAATTCGTAATTTCATTTTTTTTTCAGTAATTTCGATTATTCACTCTTTGTTTATTTGACTTGAAAAACGAAGCCGCCCCAGAGAAAACTGACGAATATTACTTGTGTATTCTAAACCGCCTATTCATTTTGTACCTATCCGATCATGTTTTCTCATTGAGTTGTCAAAATTTGCAAAGCTTGATTGATACACTATCATTCAACCGTCTCACTTAATTTCCTCTGACAACAGGCAAATCCAAACCTTGTCCGACGGACGCGGATATGGGTAGCGGTAGCGGATGCGAGGAGGAAGAGGAGGAGATCAGCATGAACGACGAAGCCATCCGCATGATCATCTCCATGATGCCGGGCTGCATCCGTCGTCAGCGCACCTCCCGCAACTACAAGATGAAGGACGTGTGGGACACCATCCGCCACGCGCTGGAGCAGTGCGGATACCGTTATCCCAGCGGTCAGATCCGCAACAAGTGGAAGACGTTGGAGCGGGCCTACAAGCGGGCGCTCAAGAACAGGCACGCCACCGGAAGTAAGGCCTGGAAAACGTGTCGTTTCCAGAGGTGAGTTTAAAATCCTGAAAAAATATTACCATCATAATTATTTTATTAAGTACTAAGTGCTGCCTGTCCGAAGACAGTCAGCACTTTCGCTATCATGACGCCGCAGCGTGGCCTTTACGTCACAGAGGCGTTTCAGTTGCGCATTCAGGGTTTTGTTCACAAAAGATGGTGGAAACCTAGTTTATTACATAGGATTCACACAGAACCAACTATAATCTTTCGCCATTTTTTATAATTTTTATATAATTATATGTTTATTATAACATTTTTTATTTCCGAACCCAGCGAATTAGAAGAAGCTCTGTCAATTTACTCGAAGATCATGCCGTCACTGATGCCCAATATGGACAAACGAGGTCCAGACGAAGAGTTACTCGACGAAGAAGAATGGTGTGTATAGTCGACCAACAGTGTTGGGGTAGGAACGGAACGGAAGAGTTCCGTTCCTATTAATTTGTTCCCATTTTGGGGGGAACTTAGGAACGCCTAGGTTCCTTTTAATTTTTGAGGAACTGGAACGAGGGTACATTTTCTGTGTAAAGGGTTCCTTTTGCCTTCAGTGTTTACCTAAGTTTAAAGTTCCTTAACCTTTACCGTTAGTCTAAATTGTCGGCAGCGGAACAATTTTGCAGCATCAAACAGAAATTGCTAAAGATTTTGATCCGTTGAAAGTTTTTGGTCTTTGTCCACATTCCTACATTTGTCGTGTAATTTAGTTACCGCGAATTTTTTTTTTTTTTTATTTTTTAGTCTAAGGAACGGAAAAGTTCAAGGTTCCTATTTTGAGGAACTAGGTTCATTTAAATCAGTGTTTCCCAAACTTTTTTCTCGCGGAGCCCTTTTTGAACCAAATTCACTGGCGGAGCCCCTAAAAGACAAAAAAATTTCATAGCGGAGCCTCATTAAAGCTAATGGCGTTTGGATTCAAGTCAACGGCATTTTATTATTTATTTCATTTTCCAGGAGTTGCCGCGGAGACCCTGTGAAATGGCCGCGGAGCCTTAAGGCCTCCGCGGAGCACATTTTGGGAAACGAGGATTTAAATTTTTGAGGAACTGTAACGGGATCTGGTTCTTTTTTTCATCGCAGAAACGGGAATGGGAACTGGTTTCTTTTTAAAAGGAACGAACCCAACACTGGCGACCAATAATCAGTCACAATTCAGTCAATCAGTCTTCAGTTGAGCAATCAGTCTTAATTCTTGTACTATTTTTTCCCCGATTAAAGCGCCACCGCCAATGACGGCGAACAGGCGTCTCTGCCAGCCCAGAGCCGGATCGGCAGCTGGGGCGGTATCATCGAACCTGAGCCCATGCCGCACGACGCCGGACGCCACCTGTGGCGACGTCGCCGACGGGTGACGGTGGCTAGCGAATTGGCGGCGCTCCGCCACTTGGTTGCCGAAAACTACGCTAGACGACGCGAGGAATCGCGGGAACGACACCGCGAGAAAATGGCCCTGCTTGCTGCGGTATTCCGTCACAAGTAGCACAAGTAGATGGGTTTTTCGTTTTGGTGGGAGTGTGATGTCAGTTCCGGTTATATGTCATGACGTAATTCGTTTTCATTCGACAAACTCGTCCGCTTGGGGTTGTTTGGTGGCGGAGTCCTTGTGGTGCGTTCTGTGATTGTATATTTTATAATTTAAATTACATCTACGTGTGGTGTAAAACGTTATTTTTATTAAACTAAGGTGCGTTAGCACGCCGAGAATAAAGTTTTTGTTTTGTTGGTTGGATTCGAATTGATCTTCTAGTCGATTTTGCGAGCTTGCTAACCTTGTGTCGCTGTTGTGTGTCATGAAATAACTGAAGTTAATCGAGGTTTTATTTTTGTAAAATTCCAAATGTACAATTGGTACGACACTTTGTCGGGACACACTGATGACACTGATGACTGACACACCCGGTGCCTTTGAAATGCAGTTATGAAATAATTCCTGGATTTCGAAATTAAATTCCTTAATTAATAAAATTATTTGCTCGTTCTTTATAAATACGACATTATTTAACTGTGTGCTGTTTAAAGTGACTTAAACATTAAATAGTGCCGGCCAGCAAATGTGGCAGACTTTCTTATGCGCTTATTTCGAAATAAAATGTCGGCAATTCATTTTTAAATATTGTACGAGAGAATTCATAGTCACAGATGATGGCTTCATTTTTTAGTTTCCTGTTGTAGATTTAGATTTAGATAGTCACCGCGCTTGCGCATTACTTGCGCATAACTGTAGAGGAAGAGGGTTAAAGGTTGAGGGATATGTGAAGGATAAGAAAAAGGATTATAAAAGTATACTATGGCAAAGATATGTAGTATGTAATAATTTATCGGGCACAATTAGTTCCCGCCACAAGAAATCACCGAAATTTGAAATTCGTGCCGAAAATTTGGTGCTTTGGGAATCGATCATAAATAGTTCCGATTTATTTTTAATAATATCGCCCATCCCAAGCGGAATCGGCCATTTTATAAAATCCGTGTTTTTGGCGGCCCGGCGTCTTTTTCAGTGACCTGTCAAGTTTCGTCGAAAATGGGAGCAAATTCGGGAGACGCGCTCGCAATTTCCTACCGAAGGACTCGCGATGTGTTTGTCTGGGGCATGGCTGCCATCTACCTCTTTGCATTCGGATCATTTTATCACCAAATTCCAGGTAAATATCCGTCGAAATCTGACCCTCAAATATTCATGTTGCCATGGCGTGTGAATACGCTATGCATGTATCGATTTTTAGACTTATTCCGCCCTAACCTCGCCATTTGCGTAGGTTGCGTTTGATTTTTACAGTTGCCTCAAATTGTAAATTTCTTAATTTAAACGCTGTTTCACGTAACCCGATCCGTCGTTGTATCATTTTTGTTTATTTGACATCGCGCGAACCTCGACCGAGTATGGTCGCGTTTATCTATGAAGTTAAATTTATCCAGGTGCTCTTTGGGACACGTGTAATATCGTCGCCTAATGTATCGACGCGCCCCTATGTGTGTATCTTGGTTAGAAAGGAAAGTGGCGTTTTTGCGGGTCTTGCTTACATAATTGAAAGGTCAAAGGCCTCCTGCGAACTCAGGTTGATTTCCTTATTCAAATTTTCCAAAATGTTTTTTATGGGGAGGGGGGTTCGAATCTGTATTTTATAACCTGTGACCTTTGGTTTTTGCCACGTTGCAGCGAACAAAGTGTCAAAAAAATTAATGACCTTCCGGGGGTGTGGCTACAATAAAAAATGGGTGCATTGTGACGGCCTGCAAAAATTTCCTACCCTGTCGCCCACGTGTTACAGGCATTGTTGTCCTTTTGAACAGTTTACGTGGCAGATTCGGATCGTTAAGTTTCAAGCTGTAAAAAAAATCGTGCTTTAAGCTTTGTTCAGCTATTAGATATTTTATTATTTCGTAATTTGGAGCACTTTGGAAACTGAACCAATTGTTCACCTAATTTTGTTTTTTTATATGTTACTTTGTGAAACGTTAGGCCACTTAATTTATTTGTAGTTAAAAACGTTTATAGCCAAATGATGTTACGTAATTATAAAATAGTTGAAATGTTTTGTTTATTTACTTCGCTTGGTTACGTAATTTTTAGAGTTCTGGCTAATTAATTTTACTCGTTAACATTAATTTGCCACGTATCTTGATTATTTATTTTTGTTTCAAATGATTTAAATTTGGATTTTATAATTGGAATTTGATAAGTTAATTTAGCAATATATACAAAAAGAAATATGCTAAAGAATTAGTCATACACGATTCGGTTGCGTTTAAAATCCGGAAAAGAATTTTCCTTTTCCTCTGCAGAGAATGAATAAAATAAAAAAGATGTACATGTATTGCAATTGATCGTGAATTGTGCACATGCACCGTAATAGGGTTTCAAACTGCTTTTCTGCACATTTAGGTCGTTGTCAATGCAGTTGTAATTAGGGTAGGGCAAACAAGAGTCCCCCTTGTTTTGAATGCTAACAGTTACCTCGGTTACAGTAGGAGGTCATTTGGAATCAAGTAAATGTGACGTGTTTGTTCTGCGCTACTGAATCGATCGATCCGATCTAATTGAATTGAATAATCCATCAGGGCCGTTCGATTGTAATTGTATCGATGTGACCTAGTTTTGGAATTTCTTAAAGGTAAAATTAACCGTCGACGGAAATATTGATGTTATTTTTTTTAATATTCCATTTTCTTCGCAGGTTTGTACGGTGACAATGGCATTTTACCTGTCAAGTCCATCCTTAAGCCAGGTAAGAAACATCGAAACTATTTTTAGCATCATCTTTCTGAATCACGTTTTAGCATAATTTATCGGTGTTTAATAAGATTTAAAAAAAAAATATTGCGTGTTCGCCGTTACATTTTTAGTTAACTCGTAAATTTGCGTCATTTTTTATTTTAAATTATTTAAATTTGTTGGTTTGGCTAGAATTTTCTATTGGTTAACTGGATTCTTTTATTTCTGAAATTCGATAAAACAAAAACTTGTTTGGAATATTGTTGACATGCTCATCTTTAGCAAGCTCTTAAATCTGCGTGAAATTTATGTTTTAAGAAATTAGCTGTAATAGTAATATTATCAAATTTTAAATTCAAGGTTGACTTTTTTCTTCTATATTATCTTGTTAGTCGTTTAAATCGGAACATTGTAACTTGCATCATTAGAAAAATATGAATTAATCGTGAAAGATATTTTAATTGTGCTTTACTTTTGAAATATTATAAAAAGTGCGACTCTTATACTATTATGATCAAGGGAAATTCAAAAATTGGCATTTATTGAAATTTGGAAAGGGAAATGACGTTTTTTTTATCCTCCTCCCCGCTTTCAGTGGACAGGACCTTCGTGGGAAATTTCCTGTCCCGCCCGACACTGGTCTGGCTGGCTCCCATGCTGGGCCTGGACGTCCAGCTAACGGTCGAGTTCGTGGCGTTGGCCGGATTAGTGCTGTCCACTCTCTGCCTGCTCAGTCATCGAATGCGCGATGGAGTCGCCTTTGCCGGCCTGTGGGTCCTCTACTTGTCCCTCTATCAGGTGAGCCCAAATACTGGAAATTACAAATTTGTTCCTTGCATTTTGCGTTGAACGTTCAAAAATATTTTACATCAAATGTGCGTACATTTTGGTAATTTTAATTTTAAAGTAATTTAAAATTATGCCAATTTCTGTGTTTTAATATTATCTCTCGATTCGTAATTTTTAAATAATTTATGTATGGACGGCTGCATAAAATGTTAACAATTAGTGATGTCATAATTGTTTGTCAGCTAAAACACTTGAGTTTTTATTTTATCTACATTAAACATATGTACGTACATTAAAGCCATAACCTCACTAACTGAGGAAAATCAGCAGCCCGCCGTACCGAAGCGCTGGTTATGCGGGGCGGCAAGTTAAATTAGTATTGCAATTCCTGAAGGATTCTCATTGTGGTTGTTTGATTTTCAATTTGCAGGTCGGCCAGACGTTCATGCACTTTCAATGGTGAGTGCAGAGATTGTATTGTATTGTAATATAGATGGTGTGTTCGGAGATTTCGGGTTCTAATCCAGTCTGGATCAAAACTATTCAAATAAATAACTGGAATATCAGTGGGGACGTATCCGTATCATTCGACTATGCCGCTAATAGGTTGTGCGAGCATGAGACCGTAATAAAAAAAATTGAATGGGTGCGCGTTAAAAGTTAATGCAGTTGTAGATTTTGTCAATCGTAGTCTTCAAAAAAAAATTTTTTTTTTTTCGTTGATCTGTTTAGGGATATTTTGCTGTTGGAGGCCGGTTTCTTGACCATCCTGGTGGCCCCGATGCACCTATTTCGTAGCAGCAAGGACAAACGGAACCAAGAGTGCGACGCCATCTCCCTGTGGTTGGTTCGCTGGCTTCTCTTCCGATTAATGTTCGCCTCGGGCGTCGTCAAACTGACCAGCCTTTGTCCCACTTGGTGGCAGCTGACTGGTGAGTACGGGAATGCTTCCTGTTCATTTAATTTTTAAAAACGCTTTTTTTATTGTATTGTTGCGTTAGTCGGGTTGAATCGATGTGCTTAGTTAATTTCTTGGCGCGATTTTGTTACATTACAACCGTTGCATTTTTTTATTATTATTTGACAAACTGATTTGAACTGTACTTGTTAAACTTTACGATTCGTTAAGCTCAGTGGGTATGGGAACATTCTGCTGTGCGGGCGGTCCAGGGTTCGATTCCCCTAGCTGGCTCTCTTGTTTATTAGTTATCCTGGGGTACTGGTGAAAATGTGTCTTTCACATATTGCCACAGCAAGACGAGGGGTCCAGAATCTCCTGAAGTGATATTCACTACTGTGAGGAATTTTCCTAATAAAAAAATAATAAATTGGGTTCGAATTTGGTGTATTTTGTTTGTCTGAGATATACTCGAGTTGATTTTCGTTTTATTGGTTGTTTGACTAGCCCTGAGCCATCATTTTGAGAGCCAGTGCCTGCCCACCCCGCTGTCGTGGTACGCTCATCATCTACCCGCCTGGTTGCTTCAACTGGGCACGGTGGGCACCTACCTCATCGAGATTCCCATCCCCTTCCTCTTCTTCATGCCCGTTCGATCGCTGCGCATTTTCAGCTTCTACGCACAGGTTGGTCAATTCGTCCACGTTCTCCTCAACTTTCAGTTAATTCCGAAATTATTTGTGGTTTGGCCAAAACTGCTTACTTAGGTTTTACCTTAAATTTCACAATTATTAAATGTATTTATTTAATAATTTGTTTATTTTTGTATATTTATTGCAACTTGGAAAAAAAATATTACTGAGTGCTGATGTATTTTTCTTTTGTTTGGCGACAGTTGCTGCTCCAGCTGGCTATAATGGCCACCGGCAACTACACCTTCTTCAACCTGCTGACGGTAGTGCTGTGTGTGTCCCTGTTGGACGACCGCCACCTGGGTCACTCCACTCAGCCCGCCTCCAAGAAGGCAGCCGGCAAGAAGAAGACTGCGGCGACCTCTGGCGGCGGCGGGTGGGGCCGCACCCTGTCCAAGGCGCTGGCGTTAGTGGTGTACAGCGCGCTGGCCTACGGCACTATCGCCTTTTTCTCGCTCAAGCTCAATCCCAACTTTAGCATCGACTCCAAAATTGGTGAGCCTTTGCGTGTCTTATTTTGTGTGTTTCGTTTTGTGAGGTGAGGTTAGTGGAAATTGGTAGGGTGTAGGGGGTTCTAAGTTTTAGAAGTAGGTGGCTCACATTTTGATTGCAAGATGTGCTAGTGGGCTTAGTCAGTCAATTGTAGGTCTTGGTTGCAATTTATTTTAAAATTTAGCGGTTTACGCCAGAGTTTGAGGTTATGTTTAGAGCGTAGCGTTCGCGTTGCATACAAGCCGTTCTATATATCTATGTGGTTGTTGTTGTGTCCTACGGGTCGTCTCCGGACCCCGACCCTCGATCCCCCGACACCTGGTGACTTCAGGGAGCAGGAGCCCCCCTGAGTTTACTTGGCAGAATACAGAGGTGGTTTGCCATTGCCTTCCCCCGCGCAGTACCATAAGCCAATCCAACGATCACCTACGCCGGGAATCGAACCCGGATCCGCTGGTTGGCAAGCGAGCACGCTCACCTCTCGGCCAGATCGGATGTACCGATTTCTATCTATCTATGTATTACCTCTATATTCTCTATATAAGCCCTTTAGTTGTTTTAGAAGTTACTTGCAAGTTTTAAAAAAAATACGCTGCGCGCCCCGTTACTTGTTTTTCTTGTTTTACAACTTAAAATGTTTCGCGCGCAGTCGCATTTTTTTATCTGTCTTTGCCAAGAAGAAATGTTTATCGAATTTTTCTTTGTTCTAAAAAAGAAAACTTGGAAGATTTTGGTTAGTGAGTATCGGGAGAAACTAATATTTAAGTTTTTCAGTCTGAGCCCTTCAATGGTTATAAATTATCTATTCTTTGTTTCCACTCTTAGCATTCACCAGCCAGGAATTCCACCGTGTCTTGGAGAAAGCCGTCCGCGCCTCCATCCACGTGGCCACTCTGTCCTTGCTGTTGGTGGTGCTCACCGCCCTCGTCTCCATTCTCACTAGCACGCGCAAAGCCATCTACAAGCTGTTGAGCCTGCTTAAGTTCGTGATCGTCACAGGCCTGGCTGCCTGGATATTCTGCATCAGCATGGTGAGTGATTATTCCACCAAAGTTATTTATTTTTACTGTTAAGAGGGGCTTAACAACGTTTTTCAGTCTCTTAGCCCAACCTGGCAATTTTGCTGCGGCGTCATGCCTAGTTAAGGATTAAGGATATGAAATTGTATCATTGACACAACTGTAGGAAATAACAGGTCTAGTTGAGATACTTTGTTTCGTACAATCTTCGAATTGATTTTGATTGATTTTCTTAGCGACTCTTATACAATACAAAAATTCAAAGAATCACTATCACCCCATTAGGGGGGAATTTCCCCACCCCTTGGCCTAACCTAGGTGGTAGCTATGAGGGGTGGGTTTTGGCCAGCGTGTTGGAAAATTGCCTCTGAATTCGTTACGCCATTGAATAGCAATCACGCATTACTTTGTTATGGGTGATTGCCAAAGGAAGGGGGAGCATTTCCACTGAGTTTGCAATATGCATTTCTCTATAGATAGCGGCTGGGAATTGAACCCGCGATCAGGGATTTAAAAGTTGGACATGATAACCACTATGTCACACGGAAATCTGCCACGAAAGAGTTCGAGAAGTCACTAATATCAATTTTTGAGTCGAAGAGAAATGATGTTCCGGTACTGATTGTAGCCGTTGTTCGTTACAGGTTCCCCACACCGTAGTGGACAAGGACGTCCACGCTAACCTGTGGCCGGTGGTTCGCAAGTGGCACGACGGCGTCGACAAGTACAGCGTGGTCAACTCCTACGGCCTGTTCCGAAGGATGACAGGCGTGGGCGGACGACCGGAAGTGGTGATTGAGGGCAGCAACTCCATCGAGACTGGCTGGAAAGAGTACCACTTCAACTACAAGCCCGGGAATCTAACGGGAATGCTGCCTGTCGTCGGTAAGACTTGTCGATTTTTATTCTTGATATTTGCTGTGCCTCGTTGGTAGAACCGTTTGTTACAGGGTGACGAGGAGGTTTAGGAACTCGCCTTGGCGAATTATATTAAATTGTCGCGATATTTTCCTTCGATTTTTCTAGCGCCTCACCAGCCAAGATTAGACTGGCAAATGTGGTTCGCGGCGCTGGGCAGTTATCAGCAGAACCCTTGGTTCGTCAGTTTGGTCAACCGATTGCTGGTTGGTCAGAAGGAAGGTGAGGCATTTTAATTGGTCGTGCCGGGGAGAAGGTCGTCCATTGTTTTATTGGAATGCGTGTCAATACAGAAGTAGTTAATGATCACCTCTATGTTTTTATTTATTTGTTTGATCAGTGTTGGCGTTATTGGACGCCAAGCGCAATCCGTTTCCCAACCAGCCGCCCAAGTACATTCGGGCCGTTCAGTACCTGTACCAGTACACGCCACAAGGAACGAGGTACGTGGACCATAGTCATTTTTTGCAATTTTAATGTGTACCCACAAGCAGCCTCGTATGGGCCTATTGCGGAGGTCAAATGACTTTTTGGAGATTGTTATGGTGTATTTGATTTCTAATTTGATAACGTTTGGTCGCATCAAAATTAGGAGTCAAGATTGGTGGACGCGGAAGAAGGTTGGAGATTATCTGCCGGTCCTCAGCAAGGATCATCCATCTCTGAAGGAGTACCTCAAGAATCACGGCCTGACTGAGGTAAGAATAAGAAGTTCCAAACATTTCATGCTGACTTGGACGTTCACGAATTGTCTTGAAAATTGTTAAAAACTGTCAACTGTGTACGGCTATGATGTTCAGTAATATAAAGATAATTCTTTCATCTAATTTTATTATTGTACATGCAGCCGTTTATTTTAATGATTCCGGTTACTTATTGAGAGTCTCTAACAATTGATGACCTATTGGTTCGATTTGTTTTCCAGGGAGTTGTGAAATCGCAAGAAGTGAAGAAGTCTTCGCTGCTCTGGGTGCTCAAGACGGCTCGAGAGTGGATCGGACCCATGTCGGCGCCACTTTTCATTTGCTCGTTGTTTGTGTCGGTGTGCATTGTGACCCTTGTTGGTGGCGCATCATCCTCGTCTTCATCCAGCAGCGGGAAGCACAAGAGATAAATGGGAAAAGACATTTTTGTAAAGTGGAGCGGAGTTTGAAAAAAAAAACGAAATTTTTTGTGGTGGTGTGAAGAGACGAAATAGCGACTCGAATTTGAATTAAAATGTGAGTGTTCTGGTGAATGTGAGTGCGTTGGAGGCCACGCGAATCGGTCTTTTTTAAAGGAATGTTTCGACTGAGATTTTGTAGATGAGGTGTAGTAGAGATTGATTGGTGGTTTGTCCTCTGTCGTGCATATTCAGGCGTAGTTTTTGAATTTGGGAACAAGTTCGCAGTGACTTAAAATGTTAGGAGAGATAATATCATGTTTTTTGTCATTTTTTTTTTTGTATTTTTCAAAAATACTGCGCGTGAAATATGATCTGATAAAATCTGTCGCACAATTGCACTGTCTATTTTTTTAATTAGATTCTCATTTTTCTTTTTGCTCTTTTTTTTAAAGTTGGAAATGTTAATGATTTGGTAGTCATTTTTTTAAGAAACTACTTTATCCGGTAATTATTATTTGTGTCGATGAGCTCTGAATAGTCCAAACCGTTATTTTCTATGCGAATCAAGTCGGTAATATTCTCTCAATTCAGAGAGGATTGATTAATAATTGTAATTTAATTGTAACTTGTCTTAAAATTTGAATTAATGGATGCATGGCACTATTCAGCTTAGGAATGTCGTACGTATAAGTTAAAATGTTTTATTTTGCTAATGTTTTTCTGTGTCATTCCTGGCAAATGCTGTTAGAATATTTTGGATCATTACCAGGACTGAAACATTTGAAAAAATTCCAATAAAAAGTATTGTTGTTCAATTTTTTTATTCATTGGTTTGTTTGTATCGAGTTTGGAGAGAATAAAAAAGGAGAATGTATTTGAAAAGATTTGTGTATTTTGGATTGGTTGCTTCATTATATTGGCTATGCGCGAATTGTTAGCGTTGGAAATATGAGCATCCCGGTTTGAAATATGAAGCTTGAAATGAAACTTTCATTTTAAAAGTGATAATAATATATGAAATGATAAAAAAAAATTGCAATTTATGTGATATGTAAATTCGCATTTATTCGCCTGGCGACATCTGGGGCCAGGTAGAGAACACTGGTGACGTCAATGCGCCTGTCTCTTCACTTTCGCACGAGGTCCCGTCCGGGTTAAATGTCCGTGGTCGTCTACAGCACAAAAAGTCAAAAACCAGATTTCTTTCGCGATTTTTTTCCGTGTTTAAAAATTCGTCCAAGTCGAGTCTTTGCTATTCGCGTGTGCCGCCAGTCCTAGTTCCTGAACCCCACCTGCAGATTGCGCCAGCCCGGATTTTGCGGTTTGTGATTATTCCTACTTTTTTTGTGATGAAACACAGGAGGAAAATTCAGCTGAAGCAGCACAGAAATGTCAACTTATGCAATCTGTTTAAATTCGTACAATATAAACGAATACAAATAATTGTTCATCTTTGTAAATTCAAAAAATAAAATTAGCATTATTGATTTTATATTTTAAAAAAATGCTAGAACAGTGAGTATTTGATATATATCTGTATCATATATTTCGAACGTGATTTTTAAAGCTATAACCAGTATAAACATTTGAAGAATGTCAAATAATATTACTAAAAATATTGACAAAAAAACTTTTTAAATGTTGATGTATTGTAATACATCAAAAAAGTACTTTTGTTTGTTTAGACAAATTCACAAGTACAGGTATTAAAAAAAGACGAATTTTTAAATTTAATCCAACCCGAAATTTTAAGAAGTCGATTTAGGTAAACTTATTTATTGAACATGTCATATTCCGGAGAATACTTAGTATTCGTGATTTTTAATTTTTAAAATTAATCTGTATTGACAGTTAAGCAAATTAATTGTATTCCTCCGTGAAAAAGTCATTTTCAAGGGATAGTTTAAATACGTTACTAAAATGAAATTAATCTAAAAGTGGTTTATAAAAAAACTGCAACATTTGCTATATGTGCTTATCAATTGCCGAGTTCGACTGATCAAGCTAAATTACTACACAAAGTTGCTATTCACATTACTTAGTGTTAGCGTTTATAATTAAACGATGACAATTTTGGACACACTCTCCTTGAGCAGCCGCTAAACAGTATTCAATATATCAATTTTTATGAACTCAATAATAAAGGAAAAAACGAGACAATTGGCAAATAACTTCACTTTTATTACAACCACGCGCCACTGTTTCATAATAATAATAAAAAATAATCAAACGATACGCCAAACACAAAAATGACAACCATCCAAGCGAACGACAACCGTGACACGTCACAAAAACCACCTTCATAAAAGTTCATTTCGATCGCCAAATGACGTCATGCCCAGTCGACCCGTTCGACTAGATGGTAGTGACTACTCTCTTTCACGCACGGGTTGGGAAAAACGTCAACATATCTTTTTTTTTTATTTATAAAAACGGGAATCGTGGTGGGGACACTAAGATTTGTGGGTCTGGAGCGCTTCGAGCAGTTGGTCGGCCTCTTCGGCGTCCTTGACCCGGATGAGAAAGGTCACCGGCTCCAGGGAAGGCGTCTTGGGGTCGATCTGGGGGTTGGCCACGCACACCAGTGTCACGTTGTTCTTGCCGACGCGCTGCGTGGGTAGATTGGCGGTCAGACGGATGTTCAGCAGGATGTTACCTGAAACGGAAGAATGGACAATTAAATAAAACAGTGTTTCCCAAACCTTTTGGCACGCGGAGCCCTTGTTAGAACCAATTTCAGTGGCGGAGCCCATTAGGGGCTACAGATTTTAATGGTGGAGTCCCATTTAATAGAAGTATTAATGGCGTTTAAATATTTATTTGATTTTCCAGGAGTGGCCGCGGAGCCCCAGGGAAATGCCAGCGGAGCACAGCTTGGGAAACGAGACAAGAGTTAAGTAAGCTACTTTTTAAAAATAACGGAGACGATCCTCATTACTTATTAACAAGAGGAATCAGTTACAGTTTCCGTTACTGACAAAAATGAAAGTAACGTGACGTTACATCTATTACTTTCCGACAGGGACACTTGTACACGAGTGCACTCGCACAGTTGCGCGCGTAGCGATAAGTTTGTTCAAGAACACAGCAGATTATTGTCGAATAGATTTGACACTATTTTTGCCTTGTCAAGCTTTCAACACTTCACAATAAGAATGACATGACAACTTGCGCCAAACATTGGCTCAAAAAGCTGCTGTTCTGCGTACAGTACGAAGCCAGCGCGTTTACAGGATTTTACATAAATTATAAGAAATGTAACTGTGACCAAAAAAAGGAACGTCACGAAAAAAAAAAAAAAAAAAAAAGAACCGAGACAAAAAGTATGTCACTCACCCAGGCTGGTCTCGGCTCGCACAAGCAGCTGCGTCTTGCCATCGGCCGACTTGAGGTACAGGGTGCCCACTCCCTTCTCGGCGTACGTCGGACCCTTCTTGTAGAACAGCTTACACCTTCACACCCCAAGAAAAACAAGAGCAAGTACCAGATATTTATTGCCTTAATTCAAACTTAACCAGCATCAAACGTTTTCATTTAAAAATCGCGCTTGCCAACTCACCTGACAGAGTAAACCGAGTCCTCCTCTTGTACCTCGGTCACGACGTTCTTGGGGGGCACGTACTCCTCAGAGTCCGCGTCTGAAATGATAAATTATGAAATGGATTTGAGCATCGTGTCATTGGCTTACGCTAGAAACCTGAAAAGGTTCACGGCAGTATCGGTATCACTGATTTGAAACGAATAGCCAAAAAATCAAAATAATTGTAAAACAGTATCCAGAGCAAAAGCAGAGGAACTTAAAGAGGGTATTCTCGTGCACCCCCTCAATCTCACAATTCCCACAATCCCTCGCACTCACTTCCGTTATCGTCATTGGCGGCGCCAACCACCTTTCCGGCCACCAGACCAAAACTGAATCTACGAAAAAAAAAAATAAATAAAGATAAGAGATTTTTAAACAACAGGAGTGCAAAAGCGAGATAAATACCACACGACGAACTAAAATTATCCCAAGCCACATCCCGTAAAAAAAATCTCCGCTCACTTTGCCGCGTCAACCGGCGCCGGATTAAAAGCTGGCCAGGACACCTTCGCAGCGGCACCGAAAGTTACCGTCTCGGTGGCCACCGGCTGGATCCGGCTCATGGCGGCTGCCGCCGCCGCCAACGATTGCGACGAGACGCTCACCGGCGCCGCAGACGTTCCCAACCTCGAGAACACCGATCCCACCGGCTTCACTTCCGCCTTGACCTCCGACTTGATCTCTGACGACTGGACCGCCCCCTGACCTGCACCGTCCAACCGCACCACACGGGCCTTGTCACCACCCACCGGCCGGCGGGCCTGAATGTCCTTAAGATGCCGCGCGTAATCGTCGAAGACGGGCGTCAGGATACAGTTGGGATTGGCTTCCACGTGGTTAGTGATCCACAGCACCACCCCCTCGTTGAGATCGCGCAACTGTTGCAGATATTCCGAGCGGGGGCGACCGTTAGCTCCGCCCCCGCCGGTGTCGGACGTCTGATTGGCCGGCGAGGCGTCGGCCTGGAGGCACGGGCGTTTGGTATTGACCGAGGTGAGCGTGGACCGGGTGTCGGAGGGCGGGGCAGCCGCCATGTGACCGTTGGGGACCACCGGCGAGGAGGCCAGGGTGGTGTTGACGGTGGGTGTGGAGGATGGGGTGTTGTTGACGGTAGGTGGCGCTGCTGCAGCTGGGGTGGGTTTTGCGGCAGTTAGGAAGGAGAAGGAGACCGGGGTAGTAGTGGTGGACATCTTGGTGAAGCCGCCGAAACCGGCGAACGCTTTGGGCGCCTCCTGAAATGATTCCGAGAAGAGAAAGATAGAATTAAGGCGGAGAACACCAACGCCGTTCTTTTAAACTGGCCCTGGCCTATGCTGGATTATCTTAAACTCTGAAATGAAGTTGTTAAAGGTGCACATATGTGTTCCCACAAGCAGCCCTTTAGAGGCATATGAACGTGATCGAATGACCAGTCAAGGACGGACATGCCATTTTTTATCACTACAACAATATTTGGCATAACTACACGAGCGTGACATGAGCGACCAGAAAATACGTTCTATCGGACGTGTACGGTGTAGCGGAACGCGCG
>JAUJYS010000781.1:0-20534 GCA_033995665.1 Melogona broelemanni | reverse complement strand
TTTCTCTCTCAGCGTTCCAGCTTTTCAGTCTTGAGTGCAGTTGAGGTGATCGACTGTGCACTCTGAGTGTCTAACCTAAGATGATTTTCTGGTGGTGAGTGCTGCTGCTTTTATACTGTTTGAGAGGCAGAGGTGGTCCAGGAAAGCACTCCTGTCCATCTCTATTGGTGAGGCACACTCTTCATTACATCTCTTGAGAGTGTGCCTCAAGCCATCCCCCATTCACTCTCTTACACTGTCTTATGTTCTGGAACTGGTGATTGCCTTTTGTCTTGGTCACCAGTTCCAGCAACTTGACAGCATGCCTTGGGCGTACTCCCATGTAGGGAGCACACGCCATGCTGGGAATTTGAACTGTCGCCTCTGTTCACCCCAGCGCACCAGTTCGATCTGGTGCGCGCGCCGCCGATCGTTTCGGCAGCACGCCTCGGGCGCACTCCTCTTGCGTGAGGAGCGGCGCGTGATCGAGTGAACGAGAGCGGGCGCGTCGCTTTCCCCCCACCGGCGCACTGGTTCTAACCAGCGCGCTCTCCTGCATCGCGTCGGGTGAACGGGAGTGCGCTTTGGGCGCTCTCCCGTCTGACCCGATGCGATGCGGGCAGGGGCAGCGGCACCCGTTCACGACAACATACCCCATTCCTCGAGGTTCGCCCCTGGACCTGACGTCTCTCGGCCTAAACCTCTCAGAATAGCTGTATTTCATCGTAAACGTGTACCTATCCTACCCCAACATATATAAAAAGAAAGAAAAAAACAATTACAAAATATTAATGCGAAAAAATTAAAACCTTGTGTTTTCGAAAGATCTGCGTTGTAAAAATTAATTACTTGACACAGCATCAATACCGTTTCGCCCTTTTGGGTCTAAAAACTTAAAACTAGATTCCGCAAAAAATTTAAAACAAATCATATATCAAAAGAAAATCTAATCTCATTCGTTTCTATCTAAACAATGAACATTAATTTACACGAAATTCCGCAAGGTAAAATAATTAAACCACTGCACCAACTCGCGTTGATATATAAGCAAAAAACATAGGATACAATAATATTATCACATGACTTTGAATTCCTCGATGTACAACCTTCCATACCGCCCGCCCTTCTGGGTCATGGCCTAAACATTCGATTTTACTGGAAACAAAACAATCAATGATTATTGGACCAAAACAAACAAATTATGCGAAAAATTAAGACATCCATTAGTCTTCGAAAGGCCTGTACCGTTGTAGAATTTAAAACATACAGCACCAATACCGCTTTGCCCTTCTGGGTCAACAAGCTTAAAAATAGATCTCGCAAAATAAAATTAAATTAGTACATAAATTAAAACACATAATGTGATCGCAATTACCGAATGATTTGGACTTATTGAAGAAATTAATTCACATTACCACCATCAATACCGTCTGCCCTTCTTTGGGTCAGACTTAAAAAGAATTCGATCACCATTAAAAAAAAAAACACATATATAATATCACGATCAATTTTTCCGTTTTAAGTTTATTTAAATTCGAAGTTTACATTACTTGAATAGAAAAGTGTCCCTCTTAATACCCAGAAAAAGAATTACCCTTTTTGTGATTGCAATAACCCTGAGTCTATAAGTCCGAGACGTTTGTAGACTATGCCCTGCCTGACCTGTTCCTTGGGTGGGGAATGGGATTTCTTTACTCAGGGGAATATTCCATTTCTTCCGGTGACATGAATCCTGGGTGGACCCATTCTTGTTGAGCCACTGGTGCTTCCTCCCACTCCTTTGGCACGTATTCGGCTTGAGGTGGTGGAGAGATTGGAATCAAGTTCAATGCATCGAAGAGAGCCTGATGCTCCTCGTCCGGCGCCTGTATCTCCATGTTGATGTCGCCACTGTCACACAGCTCCTGGGCTGGTGCAGCCACTGCCACCTCTTCATATCCTATGAAATCTTGAACAAGAGCGTGGAAAGCGTAATTGGTAGCCTCCTGCTCTAGAGCCTCGACATCTTCGCCGTCTCCTAGCTCGCCGTCCACCTCGATCATCGCGATTTCATTGAATAGCGTGTCGTGTTTGGCCAGCTCGGCCACATCATATGCCGAGACTGCTTGCAGGGGTGGGTGTTCGATGGCAGCCAACCCTGGGGGAGCGGCCATGATGAATACGTTAGGAGGGGCCACGTTCTCCTTTGCCCCACGTGCCTCCTCTCGTAGTTTCTGCCGTTTGACCCGCTGCTTCTCACCCTCAGCAGCCTTCCTCTTTGCCTCGATACTAATCTCCACCGCCGCCTGAATGTCAGGTATGCCATTTGTGAGGTCATCCCATAGAATGTTCTTATCCGGCTCCACCTGCTGTTCTGCCAACACCAGGTTCGCAACCACCTCGGGTTCTGGTGCGGGCTGAGCCGCCACTGGTGGTAGAATACCGTGGTTTTCCCACCATACCCCTGTGGGTATGCCATGGGCTTGACGGATATCATCCCATTGCTTTGGCTCGTACCCCATTGGTGCCTTGTCAGTACGCATCAGCTTCCTTCGGACGCGGTACAGCTTCTGTGCCAGGTGCTTTTTTACCGTTTGCTCAGGGTCAAAAAAGGTAGGAGGGTTCATCGCGAGGGAACTATGTGGGAGAGGAAGGAACAGACTATATGATTTAAAAAAAATGCCTGTTTCTCTAATTGATCGTGATAAAAAAGAAAAAAATCATAATAATAAAAATCAATAATTACATACGGTTTCGCTACCTCTCTAGCCATCCTAGGGAGCGAGTGTTTAAAGTAATACATTATCATAACATATTATAAAACAACCTATTACACAATAAATAACCCTTCCTGGCTTGGTGAGAGACTCACTACGTAGAGTTTAAAATTCCTCCCACCTCTGCGCCAGGGCTATTTTACTCGAAGTGTGATTTCTAGCTTTTCCATCATTTTATGGAAATCTAGCGTAATCCAATGAACCGCGTTTACTTTAAAAAATAAGTCGCATCACCTTCTCCTTTTTGGCCAAAATTACATTCTTTAAATCTTCTCAATTTTCAGCAGTACTTTATTACTTACTGAACACTTATTAAAATTTAGTCACGGCCAATGCCGCGCAAAAATTTATGACGAAAATTAAATTGTTACATGATTGTGCAAAATTATTATCAATTCGACCCGTCAAGTGCCAAGGTATGACCTCTACCTTGCACTCCACACTTTTTTGGTCGCGTGTTCCAACGCGCCAACATCTCCAATGTGTAAATATTAAATCCAGCGCTTTGCCTGAATTTTTAAAATCATTTACATTCCCTATACACTTTCAGTCTGCATTTATAAAAATTCTTCGGAAGTCCGACTTCCTTACGCTTATTTTATTTTTTCGCTCAATATTAATTAATATATTTGTGCCAGGCGATAGTGCTTTACAAATTTCTCGCCCGTGTCCCGAAAGTCCGCCGTTTTTCTCTTTTAGTCCCGAAAAATTTTCCTGGTCGACCCTTTCCACTGACGTGTCAGAAATATTGGTTATTTTTACCCCTGATCCCCAAATCCTATTTTTATATTTCTTGCCTAATAAAATAACTCGTTACAAAAAAAATTTTAAATGACTACGCAACTGAAATTTGCTTAGTGTAGGATGTTCAAGTTACCATCCGTACACCTGAGTTTTTCCCAAAAAAGCATTACATACTTTAAAAAAACATTGCATTTACATTTAAAAAGAATAATTCCTGTCATAATTAATAAAATCGCGCTTTATGTAATTAAAATAAATTTGTGTCGGACAATACTCTTTATTAGATTTTGCGCCCACGCCCTAAAAACTCGCCATTTGTTTATAATTCTTAAAAAACAAATTTTCCTGGTCGACCTCTCTCGCTGCGTGTCCTAAATGACTAATTCCATATCTCCGATCCCCGAATTTCAAATTTAAAACATTTCTTGCTTTAATAATTACGCCCTGATTTCTACACTTTAATAATACATGAACAACAAAATTTTGGCCGTCTGTCCTTCTGGATCATTGACGCCGCACAAATTTGGACAAAGTTACACGCCGCGTAAAACAATGTTCGACCACCATAAATGGCGAGACCCAAATGGCATCTCCCATTTTCAATTCACCAAAAAAGATGTATGGCGCTTTTCTCGTTGCGCACAAAATTTTTGAGAAAATTTACATTAAAACCAACATAGACCAATGTGATCGCTCCGATTTCTTTTTCGATCCACTGCATGTGTTATTGATTAACTCAACAGTGGAAATCGACGAATTGAAATTTCTAACATAGAAGAACAAATTTCACTAGTCGTGTGGCTTGTGACTCCACTTATATCATCACGATTTCCGATGTTTCGTGGTATTTAGGGATTTTCAACTTACTTCTAAAAACCTGACTTCACTATTTACCTTTATAACTGACGCGGTGTAAAGAAAAATTAATTTGCTTAACCCGTATATTTGCAAAAAACTGTTTCGTCCTTCTAAGTTTCAGCCAAGAAAAGAAAAAAAACAAAGAGAACAAAAATTAAGCGATCTTCCTTACGATTATGTTTTGGCCCGTTAGTTACGCAAAAATTAGTGGGGCCATTCATGCGTATGTGCCGCCAAAGCACCTTACTTTTCCCCTTTCTAATTCGATGCCTGTCTTGCATCGTTATTATTCTGTCCGTTGGGTTGTCGAAATATCTGTTAATTAATTCCCCCAGATATACCAAGAAGCAATCTCGTATTGGAAAGTAATTTCCTTTTATTGAAATACAGAAACGTGGTATGCTCTGTGGTCGTAGTTACCTTACTAACTAGCCCTACATTTCACGGTAGATTGTGACTAACGTAAATCGATTTGTGGAAATGTTAGTGATCATATTATTTAAAAAAATGACTATCTATACAATTGTTTCACACTTGCCCTGAATGTGAGATAAGAAAAAACGAATTTTATTTGAAAACGGCCTCTTGAAAAAGGTATTTTACTGCCTTTTAACTACACCTGACTCTACATAATATCTGTCACGTTTATGTTTAAATTGGATCAATTTAATTTTTCGTAATGCTTTTTGGCCACCTGGTCAACAAACTAGTGTGTCAGCTCGGTCACTTTGTACAAGGTTTCTCGTTGCGTACAACCGCAAGTGCATGTCTTGAATTCGACATGTCTACGGAACTGAGTTAGGGGGTGTTTACAAAACAAAGACAACTCGATAGATAGGGTGACTGATTCCCCTTTTCTATTCCCATTCCAGCCTACTTTATGCGGTAGATTCTACCTACCAAAAATGTACAAAAAATTACGTTATTACCAAAACGTCGATCATAGAACAAATTACTCAATTCCCTGAGACGAAAGGTGACTTTGAGTATCCATGGTTATGTAAACTAAATTCTTGACCAATGTAACTTGGCCCCCCGCTGGTTATTAACTATATTCAACCGCTTATGTTCTTGCGGCAAATCCACCTAGTAATGACTAAAAAAAAATTTTGTGGTATTTTGCTGAATCATTGCCCGACTGAGCTCATGACCAGTACTAGTGATATTCAATATTACCGTAGCCATGACTCAACGATCGAGTTTACCGAACTCATGCCTTATTAATCCTTGTGCGTAACAAAAAGGTGAATGATCGCACCGTCTACAACCCTTAATTTGTTTTTACCGTAATAAAATTACTACAAAAGACACAAATATAGTTCGCCACTGTTGCTTGTACACGACGCTTTAGTAACCTGATGCCGCCTTTTTTGTGATGGGCACCCTGTGTTTTGATTACAGGAATCGAACCTGATAACTCTACTATAGTTCCGTTGTCTGGTACTCTGTAGTGTAGTACAGTACCTTATTGGTTTTCCTTGCCCTTGAACCAAATAATAACCAAATGACTTTGGCTAACTGCCTGTTTGTTTTGCATAGAAACTGGCATTTTTTTGTTAAAGAACCCATTATTTGTCGGTGGTCTAGAAGTGAGAGGCGGAGAGGTACAGACTCTTTTTCATTTCTTAAATTACCTGTATGTTTCTCGCGTGTGCAACCACACAGTTTTTGCGAACCCTTTATATTTAAGGCGTTAACAAAAAAAAATAGACCTCGGTTTTCTCCTTGCGGTCTGCCGCTGTCTTCTATCTCCAACCGTTACGAGAAACTGCAGTGTTTTTTCGTGACATAATTTATTGTACAAAAAAATGTTTTGCCGTTTATTCGAGGCCCCGAACGTGATGGTCATAGCCTTTACATTGTGTCTAAAAACCAAATTTGTTGTATTTGCCGGGAATCCGTGCTCCCAATATCCGGTATGTTGCGCCAACGTTAGCGTCGATTTTCAAGACGTAATGCCTATGTTGTTTTCCCTTTGGGAGGATCTAACATTCGTACCATGAATATCGTTTTTGACCCTGATAGAGAAAAACGAGAAAACCAACTCGATTTCCATCCTTACGCAGCTTCCTGATGTGCGTCTAGGCTACGTATCATTACTGGAGTTGACCTCATGGTTTCCTCTGGCGCCAGCTTTGTGGCTCGTGAAAAACAGCCTAACAGTTCGTAAAACAAATTGAAATGTTAACTGTACCTTCCGCTCTCGTTATTGGCGTGCACTTGCGTGTTGTGTTTACGGGAAGAAAACATGGCCTTAAAAACTTATATCCAGTCTCAATCTATTTGCTCACCTGATACGGCCTCGTAGGCCTACCTTGAATTTATGCAGGTTACGTTTCTACGTGTTCAGCCTAAATCCTAGCCTAGCATTATACTAGAATTCCACTACGTAAAAGAAAACACTGTTCACCTGTGTTACGAACACCAGGTTACATAAATAGTACCAACAAATTGTACAAACCTTGTGAAAAAAAATTTCAACCAATAATTTTTTGGATTCCTTTTTGTCTCTATTGCGCGGGATGGTCTAGGCGTGTAAAGCACACTTTCGGCGGGGAACACGTGCTGGCGTTTGGAAGACGTAACTTTTTATCCGGGATGCTCGATAGTTCGCTGATTTGAACACTATCGATAGTAGGCTCCTTAATTTATCTAATTCATCTGTAGCAGTGCTACCGCTTATGACTTCCCGATTCTCGTTAAAAAAGAATACCTATCTTTCACTCATTGAGTAAATGTTATTATTATGTTTTAATAGCCACCGCAACATAACTCATGAAAATTCTTACTTTGTGACAGAAATGTCACACAATTTTCATTTGTCTGCAATATTACGGCCTATGTGACAATACTCTAGTTGACCTACTTTCTAATCATCCATCGTACAGAAACGATAGGTCTGGTGAATTTGCCACTTTCTCAGCGCGCATAGCATCAGGAAAAAATTAATGGAGGAAAAAAAAACAAGATTATATTTTTTCCGTTTCCCTTCGGCGACCGTACAGTTCTCCTTACTACGTGTACTGGTTTGTTCATGGGGTTTTGGGCCACAGGAACGGGGGGACAACAATACCGTAGTAGTGTTCCCTTGACATACTCCCATATTTTCTTGCTACTGACAGGAACAAATATTGCTTGGGGGTAACGTGACATACTCCCATAAATTGTTAGTCCGGGTTAGGCTCACGCTTGGGGCATATTTGTAAAGCCCCCACCATAAAATGTCTTAGTCCCGGCTAGGCCAACATTTGCGGCTGGTCCTAAAATCCTATACCACACACCATAAAATGTTCCCCCTTTTTCTTTCTTACCGTCGTTACAACAATTAAAAATGACCCTTTAATTACATAAAAAAATTTACATTAAATTTAAATCACATTACACTAATGGACTCTAGTCGCGTTAGGTTTTACTGAAGCTATGTATATTAAATACTGCGAACTTCGCCTACCCGCTGCCTAGATCCAAGTTCCTTAAATAATAAATTAGAGCTCCCTGAGATAATTTGGTCATTTTCAACGAACTTAAAAAAAATGAACATATTAAATCTCACTACATAAATACGAAAAAAAATGGACTCTAGCGGTGTTTTAGGTTTTACTGAAGCTATGTATATTCGATACGATCGACTTCGCCTACACACTACCTAGCTCCTAGTCTTAGTAAAAAACGAATTAGAGCTCCCTGAGTTAATTTTATGTTTACTTTTACTAAACCATCAAAATTACAAAACAACAATTAAATTACGAAAAATGGACTCCAGCTGTGGCAGGTTTTACTGAAGCTACGTTTGTATGATACTGCGAACTTCGCCTACCCGCTGCCTAGATCCTAGTTCTAAAAATAAAAAACTAGAGCTCACAGAGATAACTTAGTTATTTAACCAAACTAAAAAAACATGAACAAAAAAAATTACACTACATAAATTCATAAAAATGGACTCTAGCGGTGTTTTTAGGTTTTACTGAAGTTACGTATATTCGATACGATCAACTTCGCCTATACACTGCCTAGACCCTAGTCCTAGAAAATAAATTAGAGCTCCCTGAGTTAATTTTTATTTATTTCTACGAACCTACAGGAATAAATTTTGCGAAAATAAAATTTAATTTAGAGCTCCCGGAGATAAATGAAAAAAAATTATTAACGCTACTACACTATGCCACTGTAAAAGCAATCAGAGCTCCCTGAGATAAATATACTTTTTACAGGCGTACAGAAAACACAACGATACAAAAAAACTAATGTTTCCACTGCTTTATCAGTGCGAAACTACACTTTAACTGAACTTGATGTTAATGCGTGCCAACCTATTTTCTCGTTGGTGGGGCTTACATCGCGGTTGACCGCCCATGCATCAACCATAAAATGAAACGTACGTCTGGACATCAACCATAAAATGTAAGACGTCGTCCAAAAAAATGTAAGATAAAATTAAAAACCATTACTAGATTTTGCAAAAAAAATCAATCAAGCGTATTCGAAACATGTAACCCGTAAGATGCGATTGAAGCCATATCCCAGATTTTTGCCCTCACAAAATCGATGACAGTGTACTTGAAAACATGTAACCTGTAAGATGCGATTGAAGACTATATCCCAGATTTTTGTCCCCATAAAATCGATCAAGCGTTTTCAAAAAACATGTAATTCTATAAGATCGCGACAAAGAGACATTCCTTATAATTTTCCTTTCGCCCTCAATTATATATAACAAAAATATTTCTATTTTAATTCTCCATCCTTCTAAGAAAAATGAAACTTAAAGGTGTCCCTTCATCTCCGATGAAACAATGAAATTTAAATCTTATCGTTTCCCAATTAAAATTCACCCTCAATCTTTCCTTTAAATCATTACACAAAAAAAATTATTTTATTTATATCTCTTCATTCCCTGATGAAGAGATATAACCCGTTTACATATAATCTCGATGTAAACAATTACAAAAAATAACTTTCAAACATTACTCTTTACGTTAACTCACTAGAAGAACACTCTCCTCTAGGCCACCACAGTTTTAAGCCAATACTGTTCAATTGGTGGGGCTTACGTCACCAGATTAAGGTCCTATCAAAATCTACCAGGCGACTGCCCATTCTCCAACCATAAAATGTACATACATACTTATACATCCCTAACCGATTTATCGCTGAATTGCGCCAACATCGGCTTGTTGGTGGGTCTTACGTTAATACTTGTCGTAATATTAACCCTTTAGCCGGCCCGCTCGCAACAGTTGCGAGCGAGCCAAGACGAATGCCACCGGCCCGCTCGCAACTGTTACGTTTGAGATGTTCTTTGATTTCTTGGCAATAGATGGCGCTACCTACACTGTTGTGTTTTGATTCGTTAAAAAGCCCACTAAGCAGAGAACAGGAAAAAAAATTTACCCAGCGGTACCGGTAGCGCCATCCAGTGACAAAAAATGGAAACATTTAAGGAAAATGATAAAATTTGGCGGAAAATGGAAAAAAAATGGCTGCGCCCACAAAAACAGTCACGCGTTGGCATCTGGCAGCTGCTGGACTGCCCAAATAAGTGTCGGTTAGTGCTGGAGAGTGTCGGAAATGATTTATTTGAGTTATTTATGCTGTCCAGCAGCTAATATATTCGAATCCAATAATTGCAATACATCGGTAAGTGACAAAACTGGCTAAAGTGTGCCCTGTCCAATGTGCAGCCTGTGGTGGTCTTTGTCATCCGGCCATCCAGTCTTAGCCATCCGACATGTCCAGCAATTTAATTTCTGGGTGTTCCGGATCCCTGCAACATCATTTTGGATAGTTTTAGCACTGGATAGGACTCCCTGAAGATATTGGAAGTGTGGTGTTTTGCGTGATTGTGTCTTATGTGAAATAATGCTGTGTGCCGGACAGCAATTTCAATCCAGCACTGGATCTGGGACACATATCTAGTGCTGGATGGATATTCTGGTGGATGACTTATTGGGTTGGGCTGGCCCTTGTCATCCAGCAGTGGTCGTCAAAATGTTCAATCAGTGATTTGAATGACTGGTACAGCATTGGACTAACGGAGACCCCCCTCTTCCGGCTATATCCTGCAATGCCGGATTGTGCAGGATTGTGCAGGATTGTGCACCATATGCCAAACAGCACAACGCCTGACCAGGTAAAAACTGCATTTGTTACCTTTCCAAATTGCCAATCCGCAAAAGTCTACGCCATCTGGTTGCTGAGCTACGATTTTTTTTAAACAAAATGCCCTATTTCGAAAATCAATTGGCCGCTGGGATGTAGCTTTTGGATTTTCAATTGGCCGGCTAAAGGGTTAAGGCAACACTGTGCAGCTTAGGGTTAATCATGATTTTTTCTGAACACAGATCATATTTGTCTTCAGTAGGGTTAACTGTAAAAGGTTTTACCCCTGGCATTATTTTCTTAGCGGGATTTGGTAGCCAGTATAAAAAACTATCAAATCTTACACAACGCAACGGAATTGGAAGATACTAAGAAATTATTGAGAATAGAATAAGAAAGAAATGATTTCCAGCTACTATACAGATCAATTTAACATCAATTGAGAAAAGAAGGAGGAAAAATCCACCAGTGGAATGGTGATAAATAAAATATGGGATCAGGTGTTGAGGGAGAGTTTAAACAGTGATTTGCACCTAATTGAGAAGCAAGGACTCATGAGGATATGAAAAGGGCCAACCCTATATCTCCACAAAAGTGAAGCTAGAAATAAATCACAAATGGTTTTTTATCCTTACATGAAATGACCCTCTATTTGGATAATTAATCAGAGATTTCTTTTCTGTGGAAATGAGGGGAACATAAGTTTCACTGCACTTTTGCTATCAGTTTCCTATTCTTCCAACATTGAGTGAGAATGTTGGAAAAGACATACTTGATGGGAAAAATGGCTACATTCCCATCCAGAGACTTTGATCCCGATGTTAGAAGAGAATTGGAAGCTTTAGAGCAGTCTTTAAAACAGGGTTTAATAAATTATAGTTAGGGAATAATCAAATGCTTCTAGAATGTACCTGAATGTTTAAAATAGAATATTAGTCTCTGAATTTTGGAAGTAATGTATCCTCTCTTTTAAATGTAAGACTTGATTTGGCATTACCAATTGGTCACCCAAATCTACTCTTCCATGCAAACTCTAGCCTTGATATTCCTTGGTTTGTGCGAGAGTTTTTTATGAGTGAAGTGAACTTTGGACTGCCATGTACCTCGAGACACGCGCATTTCTTGATGAGAGTATTTTCTCGATTTGTAAATACTGCGTTGGAACATATTTTTAATTACCCCGAAGCTGCACAGTGAGGAGGTTGGGCAAGCCCCTCGGGGCTCCCCACTAATTCCCCTCGATCGGTGGTTATTATTTTGATGCCAATCTACAAAATTGTCCGAATTCAACAATAGCGACAGTACGCATTAGGCCAGTGTGGAAACGGAGCGGGTGCAGAATGTTACCGAGGAAGAAGTTTAAGAAGACCTTCGCTCGCTTGTAGTACTGGGGAGCGGGCATTCCGCCGGCCCCAGAAACTACCCTCGTCATGGAGCCCGTCGTTCGTCTGAGCTCTTTAGCGGTATGGACTTATCATCGATTCTATTATAATAGGTTTTGTTAAACAAATCATAGATTTTAACTTGTAAAAAAAAGTATTTTCTATTTTCTTCAATGTTTGTTTAATTGAATCTTGTCAATTTGTTTGATAAAAGTTGCCATCAATTTCAAAACAGGCTCGTGCATAATTTTTTCATGATCCACTCGTAATTAAATATATCATTGCTCAATTATTTTAATTGTCCAGCACTGACAAAGGCCAGTCGAACCAGGGAATATTTAGTAAGTTTGGTAAAACCAAGTCTTACATTTGGTCTACTCTTCCATCCACACTCTAGCCTTTATATTCCTTGGTTTGTGCGAGAGTATTTTATGAGTGAAGTGAACTTTGGACTGCCATGTACCTCGAGAGACGCACATTTCTTGACGAGAGTATTTTCTCGATTCGTAAATACTGCGTTGGAACATATTTTTAATTATCCCGAAGCTGCACAGTGAGGAGGTTGGGCGAGCCCCTAGGGGCTCCCCGCTAATTCCCCTTGATCAGTGGTTATTATTTTGACGCCAATCTACAAAATTGTCCGAATTCAACAATAGCGACAGTACGTGTTAGGCCAGTGTGGAAACAGAGCGGGTGCAGAATGTTACCGAGGAAGCAGTTTAAGAAGACCTTCTCTCGCTTGTAGTACTGGGGAGCGGGCATTCCGCCGGCCCCAGAAACTACCCTCGTAATGGCGCCCGTCGTAATAGGTTTTGTTAAACAAATCATAGATTTTAACTTGTAAAAAAAAAGTATTTCCTATTTTGTTAAATGTTTGTTTTAGTGAATCTTGTCAATTTGTTTGATAAAAGTTGCCATCAATTTCAAAACAGGCTCGTGCATCATTTTTTCATGATCCACTCGTATTTAAATATATCATTGCTCAATTATTTTAATTGTCCAGCACTGGCAAAGGCCAGTCGAACCTGGGAATATTTAGTAAGTTTGGTAAAACCAAGTCTTACATATACATGCAAGTAAAGAACTAAAAATATATTTAAAAGCCAAGAAGAAGCCAAAATTACTTGCTGAAATAATATCTGCAATTTTGAAGTCAAAACTATTATTTTAAATAAAGAGAGGAGGAGCAGGCGTTCACACCAGTCTGAACATTATTTCTGCATATTTTCAAACGTAAGAAATTAATAATATTGTGGTAACTAAATTCTTAATTTTAAGGACACTGCCACTGAAATTGGGTGTAAAAGGGGCTCCGGGAGACAAAATGTTTGGAAAACACTGTAGTAGCATGTACTCGAATTTCACTTGCCTTACAATATGTACTTAGTGCGCTATACAATATTTTTTGTGCAGCATTTATTTAAAAATAAGTACGGTACTGATGGGGATTGATGCTTTTTTGGTTTCTGTCATCTCATATGTTTTGTCAATATAGAAAAGTTCAGAGACATGTGCTACAATGAATGGAATTTCACTGTTGTACATAATGCACAGTGTAAATACATTTTATTTACATATATGTTGTTAACATACATTGAGTCATGGTTTTTTTACACAAGTATAATTTTTTGATAACCTGCGATGATTGTCCGTATTCATCATTAGCCAAAACGTGTATGATTTGCGGAGAAAACAGAAAACTTTCCTCCTGGCGTGTTAGCCGATGTTTGTCAAAATTAAAACTCGTAATTTGTTTAATTTTACCACCATCTACGTAGATGGCAATGGTCTAGCCCAGTCGGAATTGCAACTGACTGCAGTGCGGGCGGTCCCGGGTTCGATTCCCGGCGCAGGCACTCAATTATTCGATCTTGGGGTACTGGTAAAAAGGTGCCTCTTGCATATTGTCACAGCAACACGAGGGGTACAGAATCTCGTAAAGTGCCGCAAATTAAGAACTTTACTACAGTGATCAGGAATAAAAAAATATCAACAGCCAGAAATTAATTTCAGGACTTTATATTGTTTGTTTTTATATTGACACTTAAACGTATTCAATTTTACAAATATACAACATTCTGCTTGTGAGGCAATAGCAATGTACGATTACCTCGATAAATCCAGAAGACATCAATTGGTATGATTCTTCCGACCAGTTCCTTCAATACACTGACATCCATCGCAATAATCAGTAGACCGAATGCACTTTGCCATGCAACAATTGAAAATTTTATGGTGCGCTTGCGGTTTTGCTGTGTTGTTCGGCTGCTGCGCATAGACATAAATGCTTCCAACCGCTATAAACATCGCTACAAATAGTAAAAGAACAGCTCGGTTGCCAATCATCCTGCTAAACGAATTTCTCCTTGTTTATAAACAGTGGTAAACGTTGACGAGATTCAGGCAGCTTTGATGACCGGGATTTTTTTACTGCTTTCGTATCTCCGTATTTACGGTTCCAAGTGAACTGTTTTGTGATTATCGATCAGACGGCCACTGTGAGACAAAATAAACCAAGAATTAATGCAAATGTTCAGAATCTACTTCTAATTACATAATATATTTCCTCGATTAAATCCCACACCTCATAGTTAACATTTCGATGTTACAACGGTACGTGTGGATGAATTCCCCCTATTTGGGGTGATGGCCTTTTTTTGTATTGTATTTGTATGAAAATTTGGCAATAAATAATAATTATAATAATAATTAATAGAATGATAAAAGTTGTATTGAATAGTATGCTGTAATAAATATAGTGTATTACCTAATAAAATTCAACATGCTACGTCGCTACCGATATTTGTTATGCTAAATCTAATCCGAACAACTACTATCAACTTCTACACCACTTAAATTCGATCAGTTCGATCTAAGCGGCTTCATATGTATATTTTGGACGTGTTGACGGATTGGACGGACTCATAGATTGGCGTAAAATGAGGGAAACCACGCCACTGTATATTTATACGAGTGTGTGTCGCAAAAAAATGACTCGCATGACTTTACACTTCAAAAAAATAGGATGATGATGTCTATGAAACACTTTTCCTGGTAACCGTGAACAACGCATAATATTTCTATTCGATTTTCGCCGAAGTTCATAAAAAGCAATGAAAAGCAGACTATGAATAAACACGCCAATTGAATTATACCATTAACAAACCGATTCGTCTATGTGGCCACACTGTACGCAGTGACTAAACGCCAGTGCGCGTTAGAATGTTCAAGTTATTGGCGGCTAACAATGCGGACGACTAGTCCGCTACGCGAAAATTCGCTTTGCCTACGAGCTGTGTCGACTCGTTGAAATTAAAGTTCTAAATTCAAAATTAAAAATAAATTAATATTCAACTAATTAAGAAAGCTAGTTGAATAGAGTGCGTGTGACAGTAAACAATTTGTATCCGTGTTTTCTTCATATTCAAATATTACAGTATATTTAAATGAAAACTCTGCACCTTACCTAAATAATTAAACAAGGCTATTGTTCCGTGTAATTAAGCAGGGTCACTTTCCACGTAATAAAAAATACAGCATCGTCTGTAACGGGGATACGATCCCACTCTAAATACCTTAAGTAAACGATTCCAAAAAATAAAGGTAGGATTCATGAATTATATCAAAGGCACAGCTGTTACACAGCAAATGAGCGTGCAATGAGTGTGCAATGAGTAAAAACAATTTGCTGAAACGACGCAATGGAAATAAATGTTCCTCACGCGATCTGCGTCACGAGAATGGAACAAGTCATATCCGGTTCGCTAATCCATAGTGCTCATCCATGGAATGCATTCGTAACCAAAAAGAAGCCTTACTTAACAACCGTTGTGTCAATATCTGTCGAGATCAAAGAATGATGGGTTCGTAATCTGTTTGTTTGTTTTTTTGAAATTCAATGCCATAAATTCCACATTAATGCCACAATATGGACTCTATTGTTGATAAAAAAAATAATTGGACACATTTTTCACCACCCTAAAACACACGTTCTTAACAAGTTGCACGATCTAGCTCATGGATATGGCTCTAGCTCTAGGGTATGGTTACATACTGCGGTGCAATCGCTCCCGGGTTTGATTCCCGGCACAGGCTCTCGTTTATTCGATCCTGGGGTACTGGTGAAAACGCGTTTCTCACATATTGCAACACGAAATTTCCTATAGTCTTTATTGCGATAAAAATTTCTCCCCCAAAAAAACTGAGAACACGCGTAATGGTTTTACTCGTGGCACTTTGAAAACATATGGAAATGAGTTACATGTGTTTTTCAGATTAAATCCAGCGCAACTTATGTTCGTGGTTTTGTGTATAAGTGCTCTAATAACACACCACTGACTTATGAATAAGTTCTTATTTTGTTTTACCCCTATACACATACACAGACTGTCATCGGGTGATTTATCTATTGATATGTTTTGTCATACTGCTCAGCTGCGTCGTTGCCGGTAAATCAGTAAATGCTGATGTTGGAGAATTACCAATGAGTTTTGGTGGGTGCTACGCGGTGGAGTGCGTAGAGAAATGTAACATGTGTGTCATTGGTGTATGTATACACATCCTGAATTGCTAATTACGCATTTAGTGATCTTATATTAATTTTGTGAGCAATAAAAACGGGTAATTGTATCTTGCCAAGACTCTTGTGTTTATTATTCGTTAGATTAATATTTTAGATAGCCTAATACTCTGTTTGTTTTGTAACATGTTTGGCTAATCAAATGGCTAACACGTAATAAAGAGAGAGCATTTTTCCTGCCTAATCAACGTGAGGATATGATTTATTTCGTAAATGTTCAATGCATCGTTGCTATCTCACGTAATTTTATCTGCACCCTCGTTGTGCAAAATGAGGGTGCCCCGGTAAAATATACTAGAATAGACTTTTGCCTTATATATCCATTCATGGTACCAATTATCAAAATTAATTTAAATAAATTCCAATGCACTCATGCACCTAACATTTGTTGCGTCCCTCGTGTCGTCTCCAGACCCTGACACTCAATTCCCTGACACTTGGTGACTTCAGGTAGCAGAAGCCTCTTGAGTTTTCGTGGCAGTCGATCATCAATATAGTATGTTTAGGTATTGACAAAACCAATTGGTTTTTTCAACACCTAAACATACTGAGAGTTATTTTCGATAAATTACTCAAATTGAAAATAGTCGTTTAATTTTAACCAACAGAACAAATATCAAGAGTGAATGCTTATTACAATTTATCAAGGTGTCAGTCACACGGGGTATATAGCACATGTGTCTGCTTGATAAATACAAACAGGCCTTCATGACTATCTACAGCAAAATATGGATGACATAATCCGGAATTCCATGAAACCATCGAACTTTAGATCTACGACCAAAGTGCCAACCCTTGTACTTTTTTGATGGCTCCTCTAATTTATCCATCATTTGTTTACACGAATATCAACGGCAGCAAAATGTGATGACATATCATCAGGCAAATGCAAAGTTGCGAATTCGTTCAGCCCATTAGATGCATCATATCCACATGCAGCATTTGTTTGGTAAATCCTTCGCAAAAAAAGCACCCTATACGTGTAAATATCGTTAGTTTGACTAATATCAAAACATGTTGGTTCCCTCGGTCATGTCAATACTGTGTATGTATCACATGCGTGCGCTGCACTTTCGGAGAAACCCTCGACAGACCAGTGTATGCCAATGCAACACATGTATGGGGAATAACATATACCATGACTTCGACAAAACAGTGGGCACTGTTCCCATTTTGCATTTTGACTTCATGATGTAGTTTCCAACTATAGCGCCCTCATATTTTGTACGATCGCCGTTAGATAACATTTTCCAAGCGCCTTCTAAAAGTTTTACTGAATGGTCACCATTGAGCAGCATAGATTATAGCATATACACCCAATATGGTGGCATAGCATATCACGCCAAATGCAAATAACAAAACTAGAAATGAATTACTTGATTTTGCGAACTGTTCGGCTAAAACGCACTGCGACTCATCCGCACAAGCACATGAAAAAAAAATCGATCTTAATATAATGGTTCTTCAAATATTTTCAAGAACCACCACATTTCTTCGTCAGTAAGATATGAATATGAATAAAGCAATGGACGTTTTCTTTCTTTTAAATGATTTATTTTATGGCCTGATGCCAGAAATGCTTGCTCGACATTCAAAAACAAATCCAAAAACTCCTAATTAACATGAAAATTAATGTGAGCTGCTTACTGAAATGCCAGGTTTGTTTTGCAAAATAATTGGGTACCTGGGTTTTCAATATTGTTAGAGAAGCTGACTTTCATATACGGTTTCAATTAAGGGTCCCAATTAGGCATATGTTGTAAATATGCGCAACTAATAGCTAAAACCGATTAATAAAACGTGGTCATGAAATTATTGCTGCATTGCTACATCAGTATATAGAAATTAATGACTTGATTTTGCGAACTGTTCGGCTAAAACGCACTGCGAATCATCCGCTCAAGCACATGAAAAATGAAAAAGTAGATCTTAATATAATGGTTCTTTAAATATTTTCAGGAACCACCACATTCCTTCGTCAGTAAGATATGAATATGAATAAAACAATGGACGTTTTCTTTCTTTTAAATGATTTATTTTATGGCCTGATGCCGGAAATGCTTGCTCGACATTTATAATCACCTATTCAAAAACTCATAATGAACATAAAAATTAATGTGAGCTGCTTACTGAAATGCCATTTTTGTTTTGCAAAATAATTGGGTACCTGGGTTTTTAATATTGTTAGAGAAGCTGACTTTCATATACGGTTTCAATTAAGTGTCCCAATTAGTCATATGTTGTAAATATGAGCAACTAATAGCTAAAACCGTTTAATAAAACGTGGTCATGAAATTATTGCTGCATTGCTACATCAGTATAACATCTGCCAACATGCCCAATATTTTTGTCAGCAGATAGTTTGACGAATATTTTCACCAAGGTAAGCCAACTTTTGTAAATAGCACCAATGTTTATCATATTTCGAGTTTCACATATTACCAGTAGTATCATATCATCGGCATTTAAATATTTTTTACGATTTAATTCTGTTTCTAAAAGTTTTTATTTGAAAGATATTAAGAGGTGTACTACCTAACATACAAATGCGATTTTCTATTTTAGACCCAGCCACAAGCAGAAAACAAATATGGACATTAAGTCTAGAAACCTGATATTATGGATCGTTTCTTTGGCAGTATTAGTCTGTTCAGTTGTAAGATCTACATATAGAAACGATTTGGAGGAGATTGATCTTGACAACTTTAACAGAGCTATCTTCAGAATCAGCACTAATACGGACGGAAATTCTAAATTCGTTTTTGACCCAATAAGAAATAGAATGACACCAAAAAAAGATTTTATATTCGAATGACATTCTTCAAACGCCATTGTAATTTTTTTTATTCCGGATCACTGTAGGAGGTTATTGTACCTTATTGTAAATTAACTAAATACAAATAAAATAGAATACATTTTCAATTAACATCTTTGGTAGATTTTTAAAAAGTTCCATTTTTGTAAAAATAAACACTATTCCAAAACACACAAAAACATTACTCATGTCAGTGTGCGATAACTATTGTGTCGGCAGCTTAGTTAAGATACAGTAATAATCGGAATAGTGTGAAATTATATATTCAGAACAATAACCTTTAAAGGAAGAAATTAATAAATTATGAATCACTAAGTATAATAATGCGTTTGACGCACCTCAATGTTCGTTTCTGTTATATCATGCACAGTGTTGGGTTCGCTCCTTTTGTAATGGAACCAGTTCCCGTTCCTCCGATGAAAAAGGAACCAGTTCCCGTTCCAGTTCCTCAAAAATAAAAATGAACCTAGGCGTTCCGGCGCTCCTTTTCAAAAGGAACCAGTTCTTCTTCTGTTCCTTTTCAGTTACTTCATTATTTGAAAAATTCGAATGATGACGTCACGGAGTTGCACGTGCGCGGTGCCAATTCAAAAAGAAAAGATGTACCAACATATGTGCCAAATTTCATTTGAAAAACTTAAAAATTTGCAATTTTAGGATCAATTTTCAAGTGTGCTTTTAGAGAATGAAGATTTTTAGAACAAGGAACGCTGTAACCAGAAAAGGAACCCCCGTTTCCAGTTCCCGTTACAGTTCCTACATAAATAAAAGGAACCTAGGCGTTCCTCTGTTCCTCAAAAAAGGAACCAGTTCCTAGAAACGTGAACTTTCCGTTTCGTTCCTACCCAACACTGTGCATGCAACAATATGACATTAAACAATCACAAAGTTGCGTGTAAATAAGACATTATTGTAATTCACATGTTGTGGGTTCAAACCCCGGTTTGGGTGAAAGTTATTCAATCATTGTCCCGGATTTACACGGTAGGATCCACGACGAAATTTACGGTGTGCTTAATACATCAGGTGATAATTGTACTGTGAACGTTTCTTCTGGGACAGACGATCCATTACCTAAATCACTATGTTTACTATTTGCACCTGTATCGATATTATGTTCTATCGCCCTGCCCGTAAGACAAGAGAGACTTCCAGTAAGCTACCGACTGATTCATTCTTACTTCCGGACTTGTACCAAGCGCTTCGCTACCTGGAAAGAATCTACTACCGTCGGTATTATCTTTCAACCCGCGAGCTGGAAAGCAAAGACTTGCCTGGTAAGCCGATGGGGAGAAGGGCTCGGCGTTAAAACGAACAATCAG
>JAUJYS010000780.1:0-20538 GCA_033995665.1 Melogona broelemanni | reverse complement strand
GCCTGCGCCGGGAATCGAACCCGGGACCATCCGCTTTGTAGTCGATGACCATAGCCACTGAACCACGGAGGCCGCACGTGTACTCCATTCAAACGTAATGAAGGATGTTTTTGATTTCAAATTTTTTGAAGGATAATTTCGAATAACGCAATTTTCAACTTTTGTTTTTCCCAAACGATGTTCTTTAATTTGCCGAACAAGACTCTGCCAACTCCAATCATCCATTTAGACTTTAGCAATTCGTCTAATGAATGATATAACCGTATAAAACCGCTCGCACAAATTCCGAGCGCTATCACAAGATGGCGTTAGAGGTGTGTCCCACAGGAACCACCACATTCGATCAAATCCATTTGTCTGCTGCATTCGCAACAAAAGACCAACCACATTCCACAATAACAAGCATTCAATGGCACACGAAGAGAACGAGAGTACCAAAAGACACGACATCTCCCTTCTGCTCTGTTATTATTCGAAAATAACACGATTGCGCGCCTACTGTCAACAAATGACATTCCATATCTGAAAATGTTTTGACATAGTCTCCCAGATGGTTTATTTGCTGTTGGTGATCACGGTCAGGCGTAGCCGGAAGGGATGGCCGCCATTAAAAGGAGTTTCAAAACCAAAGGCCACATATGGAAGAAAACTCATCTTAGAAACACATTCAAAGTAAAAGATGGTCAGTTCAGGTTTATGCATCGCATGCCACGAAAACTAATCAAACACATTTGCAATTAAAATTTCAATAAACCTATTTCAAAATTGAAGTTACAAGAAAAAATTAAAAAAACGCCACATAGAACACTGATCTTGGAAACAAATCCAAAGTAAAAAAAAAAAGGACTGTTCAGTTCTATACAATGAATGTCTGGAAAACTGCTCAAACTACTTTCCAATCAGCAATACATCAGCAATACTATTTTTGAAATATAAGTTTTTAAAATATGCTAAAAAAATATTAAGCTTTATTTCATTTACAGAAAAAGTTCCAAAGAACACGCGACATTTCTGTCACGCTAATGATAGCGATTAAATGGACAGCGGCTTCCTCTGAGCTCAATGGGTCACTCGTGCCACTGATGAGCCGTCCACAACTATCCCTCAAAGAACACATAAACCGAAACTATAATTCTTTTCGCCAGCAATCTTTTTTATTTTCTTTTTTTTTTCAATTTCTTAAGGCAATAATTCTTTTCGCCATACTGCACTTGGCGAACCAATGTTTCTTGCAGGACGGTGACCCACAAGCGAAAACATGATTCGCTCAGCATCTTAATTAAACCAATTATAAAGAAGATTAATTAACGATCGCTCCGACTTGCCCAGTTCCGCAGGAAGTGTCACATTTTTCTAATTTTATTACTCCAATCGCGCACATTTCTTTTCACCAAATTATTTCCCCCCCCCCTCCAAGCTCAACCCCCAACTCAATGCTTCTCCGAATATTAGGAGACACTGTGTCGTCATCGGAGCGTTCAGTTGATGACGTCACGCTTCAATCGCGTCATCGACGTTGTAATCACTTAAACTGTTGGACAATCAAAACGGTTCCCGCAAAATTAATGACGTGGACAGAGGAAATACTCGGCCAAGTCGCTTGGACAGATACCAATAACGTAACTGGAGTGTGGTGTGGACAGCTCTACAGGGGCGTCCGCAATGTCACGGCAACATGAAATCGAATTGAAGACAAAAAATAACTATTGCTTGCCGTGGCGGATCGTCATAAAAGACAGCAGAGGCCGGTCATCAAAATCGTATATAAAAACGCACGAAATTTCCCAATGAGGGTTTATTTTCTTGATCATCATTTTGACATGATCATTCAACAACTGCAATACATTTTTTAAAAATCCCTACGACAAATTATTTTTGGCTAGCCTTAAATTTAGGTTAGTCGAAAACAATTTTGTATTCAAACCTGACATACAGTAGTTCAATATGAGGAGAACCTTCAATGCTGTAATTTTATCGTTCAAATACCTCGCGCGACAGAATAGCATGACTTACAAATATAACATGAAGGCTCAGTACTGGGTTATGGCAATATGACAAATTATATTTGACGTAAGATCAACCTTATTTGTGTCTACAAATATCGTCAATGCTCTACATGAGGCCATTACAATGTTGGTGAACTTCTATGTGTGCGTTTCAATTCATAAATCATAATTTTGCGTTTCCCCACGGCGGTCTGCAGATACAATGGGGTGGGTGACATGCGGAAGTGTATGCATCGGCAGAAAGTGAAGCAAAAGTAGCAATGCTGTCAACTCACCAGGCCCACACACGCACACGAGACAATTGGCCGACATTTTTATGCCGAGGGCGAAATGAAATGTCGGGCAAAATATTGTCCCCCCTGTCTTTTGTTAGCTCGTTTGAATGCAGTGTCCCGGACGCGAAACTTTGATTTCCAGCAAAGTCAGCCACAAAATACGCAATTTTGTTGGCTTTTCATACGAAATCCTGCTCAACCTGCATTTGAAAAGCGCCGCCCGCATGCAATTGTGTGGTGTCGACGACAGAATATCCTCCTAGGACTTGCGTTTATTGCGAGCCGTTTGATTAACAATATTTGTTGTGACATATTTTATTCTAGTTATTGCATAATACACATGTATATGCAAACAATTCGAATTTGCATATCAATCCTGTTCATATATCAGCAAAGCTGATTTATTTAGACACTCTAATATTGATGCGAAGTTTAAGAGTTGTTCGCGTACACTCCTTGTGTGATCCAACAAGGGAAAATAAAATTTCATGAAAAATGGACTATCCGCAAATAATATGCACTTATTTTCTACGTAAGCCTCTCTCGTCTGCAGATATTTTTAATGACCAGACCTGTTTATGAGGGTTTTTCATGGGCTGTTTATGGAGGTTGTTTATGGAGGCTGCTGTTTTAAAAGGGGAAAAAATTGTATTTAAATACCGTGCGTATTTTACAGCGCCTTGTTAAATTAAAAAAAAAACAAAAAACGAGTGACGCAGAGATCCGACAAGTCAAACTGAATTAAAAGGAACACACTAAAAAAAAAAAAGTGTATCATACATTTACACCCCCTATTTCGGCGAACCCTCGGTTGATCACAACCCCAAAACAGAGTAATTAACCCGACTTTGAAAAATAAGTAGCTGCCTACAAACACAATTTCACTAATTATAGAGAGAAACACGCACTCCCCAACCCTTGGAGACGACGCAAGTGAATGCCATATTATTAAAAATTAGCGGTTGGGAGCCCATGTAGGATATGGCGAACTGAAAAGACACGAAAATAGGACCCTGCGATGGCGGTGACGTTTAAGTGGAAGTGCGGCACCTTCTCAGGATAGTTCCCCCTTACTTCAACTCCCCTGTCTCGTTATAGTGGAGAAAACACGCGAATCATCAACAAAAAATTGTTTCAGTTTCCGTGAGATTGTTCCCAGGCCTGACTTCAGTCTCGCCCCAATCTGGATCGCTCTAACAGGCTCACGGCGTTGAGCAAAACATTTACGAAATACTTTTTCCCATCCATAAACAATAAGTTCTCGGTATTTCAACATTGAATCGCTTTGCGCCAGACAGTTATTGGTGTTCTCGGGTGGCGGTCCTAAGCATCTGCTGATTTGTTGTTCGATGTTTATTTGTTTAAATCGATATTTTATCGATTTTTCGATAGTAATCACCAAAAAATATTTTCACCCAGAATCACTGATATTTCATTGGGTATGCAAAGTGAATAAAAAAATTGTCTTTCAAATGTTAACGCCAAATAAGGCTTGGGCTGATGCTAAAGATGCTTTAAAAATCAAATGCACCCATGCTTCACCGACTGTTGCAACATTCCAATCGCTACTTTTTAACGGATCAAAACACCAGTGCTACCAAACAATAAGCCAATCAGAAATGGAGTACGAAAATAAGGAGAGAGAGAGAGAGTTCACAACAATACAGCCACTCTACATTTTGCACGCACTGTGCCTCCACCCCCTCCCCCCTGCCAAATGTCTGGCAGAGCGTGCAAATCTGGGGGCTGCCCGGGGATTCCTAGGTATTAATAATCGAGCCACCTGCAACATCGACAGGCCCGCTCTTTCGCTTCACGTGAAACACGAGATCCAGGTAACGCCCGACGTTACCATACTAGAGTTGATCGCGGGCCTAGTCTGTAACCGACACAGTAGGAGGGAGAGGCGGCTATGTTTCAACCTCAATGTGGCCGGGCGGTCGGTGATTGTGGGGTTCTCGTAGCAATTAGTTCGGGAAGCCTTTTTGCACAGCGCTCAAAAATTCTGGCCACTATCAGATACGCTAGGACTCTCTCGCAGCGCCTCAACTCAAAGGGAGAGGGGAGGGTGGGGGTGGATGTGTGGGTGAGAGAGGGAACTCGTGCGTGGGATTCTGGCTCACGCGGACGTGGCGACCTCTGACCGCGGAGAACGAGCCGATCGTGTTGCTTAATAGCAGTAACATCCCCGGGACGAGTCTCACAGAACGCCCATCGGTGAGCAGAGCCACGATACTGCACCAAAAGTGATTTTTCAAACATTTCATTGGCTTCAACCGTGAATGTTGAACAATACCCCTTGTCGAATCGCCTTTTTTTACTTGAACGCGTGCTCTCAATATATTTGAATTGCCCTTGAGATTGGAGCGCATTGGGTTTTCGAAATCGCAGGCGCTCTCCTGAAATAATGATCTCGAACCTTATCGAACACATTATGAGATTGGCGAATAACAATCGAAAACGTAAGTATGAAGACACAAACCTACTTGATATCTTCTAAATTCTGCAAAATAAAATTAGGTTCGACCTGAAAACGGATTCAAACGTGAACCTATAACCTCATGATCAGTCTTTTTTTATTTAGACCCCCACAAAAGGGCTGCTTGCGGGTATAAATTGTATTTGCACTCTGTGGACTAATCTGCTGATCGATTTACTAATCGATCGACGTCTATGGCGGGGACTTTGAAATTGATATATTGTTGGAAAAACCACGATAAAAATAAATTACGCTGGTTCGGTGGTCAGGTAAAGTAGTATTTCGTCGCCTGTTGCAATGTGCCAATTGGCATCATCACAACTTGCCAACAACAACAATTAAACACCGTTTACCTGTTATTTACAATCTCGTCGTGCACACGAATGGTCGATAAGGAATACCTCGATTGCGTCGCTCTTGCAACAATGGCCAACGCGTTTAGATCAAGCAGTCTAGAGACGATGAGCTCACTTCGTCTGATGATTTGGCCAGATAATTTTTCTTTCACCATCAGTGATGGGAGCGCACGCAAGATCAACACGATTTCCAAACCGCCAAAACCGGAGCCCCGATAGATTATCAACGATGAAAAAACCGGAACTTTGATATATCAACAAGTGAAAGCGGGTAACTGCTCCTTGGAGATAGACAATGGAAATTCCAACCATCTCATTTCCATTCCCTTAATCTCCCTTACATTCCATCCTGTAATTTCGACCATCATCCAGACGGCTCATCCCTAACAGAATTGTTTTTTTTATCTAACGTCACAGAGACGTTGCAGCTGCGCATTCAGGATTTTATGCGCACAAGCATTTGTTCACACAAAATGGTTGAAACTCTCTTTTATTACATAGGATACCGAACACCTGGCGGTGCAAACCCAAACAAATACTTTTTTATAACCTAACCAAACCGAGCACCAAAATTAAAATGAAAGAAAGAAAAAAGCATATATTTTCTTTATTGCAGAACGCATCAGTAAGTTTGCACGAGCTCATCCTCCTCCTCCCACTTCCCACCCCCAAGGCATGCGTTACAAACTACGTCGCGTGAGCACATTAAATGCCAATTGCTTATGAAAAGGGTAACTTTTTTTTTCTCTCGAATACAAAAACCAAGTGGTTGGTGCCGCCAATGCGAATGCTCAAACGAAAACACGAGTTTCTTGGCCTTTTTTCAGCAGACTCCTATCCGCCCCCTCCTTTCACCGGTACCCCACCCACATTACAACCCCTCCATATCCACCACTTTTTTTTAATGGCCACTACCACGCGCGAATTGGTGTGCCTGACTGCCCAGACTTGATGGTCTGGCAACCGACACGGACGTGGGCCGCATGACCGATTTCAATCGCAGGATGGTGCGGCCCGCGGTGCCTCGCCTTGGACACGAGGGTAGTAAAGAATAATTTTGTGGGCGAAGGTCGCGAGTGCAGCCAAGTGTGTACTTCTTCGCAGCCGTCCAAGAAAATTATGGTTCTTCCCTCTTCCCCTTCGCCATCGCACACCTAAAAAAATATCCCTTCTGTCTTTAAATGCGCACATTTCTAATGAATAGCTGGAAACCTAAAGTATATATTTCAGCCTGCGGCTAGAGAGAGATGGATTCGCACAGAACACCGAATTACACCTCAAACAGCCACTGCGCGCCCCGCCATCACTTCCACTCTCAGAATTCGTTCCATCTTGTTATCGAGCTTTCCACCGACAAAGGGGACTCCCAACCACCTGGAATTGACGAATCCTAAGACGTATCTTGAAAATTATTATTCAAGATTATTGAAATCAAATTAAAGATTACATTGGGAAGGAAAGGAATTTTATATTTTATTGTTGTTTTTTTGCCTTGAATTTATTTTTCATATACTTTCCTTATTATTTATTATTTACAGAGTTACTCAAAATAGGAAAAGTAAGGTAAATAAATCATTTACAAACTATTGTGACCATTTCTCAATGAAATAATCCGTCCTTATTGAAAACATGAACAAGTTACCATTAAAAAAAAAACTATCGTGACCACCAGGTGTCGCGTCGGTCGCATTTTCCGCACTCAGACCACGAACACAAAAAAATGGCGTTCATCTGACGCACGCAAATAATGTTAACGCAATAACAACGCCGTCTATAGAACAAAACACAAAAGCAAAAATCTTTTTTTGTGTGTATCTGTCGCGCGTTTGGTGGTGGTGGGCAGCTGCAAAAGAGTGTGTCTGATGAAAGTGCTGGCTTTGTGAGCAAGTCGACGCAGTCAGGCGTGGATCATGGTGATGGTGGCGCGGTCCGCCTGCTGCCTGCGTCGGGGCAGCCAGCCGCGCCAATTACCGGCTCACTTAAGAGAGCGTTTCCACTAATTCTGACAGCAAAAGCAACATGAAATGGCCGACAATTAAAGCTCACAAAAGGTGGAAGCGCGCGCACGCACTTCGGCCTGGTGATGCTGGGAGGGGGATGGTGGGGGAGGATGCCCAGACGGACCAAGACCAACAGGAACCTTTCAAGAATCAAAGATGGCGTCACTGGTTTTCTAGCGAAAGGAGAAGGAATAAAAAATAAGCTAAAGAGTAAGGTTGTAATTCAAACCTCCAAATTGTCTCATGGTATCATGGACGAGAATATTTGAAAGATAAAAACCCAATAGGACGATTACGTAATATTCATCCCATTTTCTATTGACATTTCACATTTTCTATCGACTCTCGCTGTAGTAACACTCAAATAATGTAACATAATAAATTATTTGAGCAATTCCTTCTTCGAACCTTGAATCAGTGTAATGATTATCTCCCCACACATTAATAAAATGTTAGTTCTAAAAATAATTAAAATTGCTCTAATATTTCCCTCTCAGCCAAATGACTACACTAGTGAAACAAATAATTTCCAAAATTCAATTTTCATTTAAAAGGTAGTAGAAATTTGATTTCAAAGAATCTTACGGAATTTTTAATTTTATCGCCAATAATTTTGATAGTCCCACAAATTCTGACTCTCGTGTCATAGTTAAAGTCAGTGGACGCGAGACAAAGTTGATATTGGAACGGAATGACTGTTTCCAGGCGAGGACATGCGACAGTTACAACGACATGTATGCATTAAACTTATCAATTTGACGCGGCGTTGTTTCGCCTCCAGCGAAAAACAGATGCACACGCGTTGTCCAAATCCGGCAACATAATAACCGGCGGATGAAAAGCGACACAGGTAATATGTTTTAACCGCTTTTGTCGCAGTTATGCAAGGCCCCGAGAGAACAGGCGACGGGTTGTCAACCTTCCTCCCACCCCCCGCTGCAATCCACCCTGCAATCTCCACTGCCTTCCACCCCCTTTCACCTCCCCCACAGTCAACAAACCACTCGAGTAAATTAAGGCCTTCGACGAACCGTGTGTCTGCGCAATAAACATTAACTGATGCCAACAACATGTTTAGAATTTTCTATGTTGTTTTAGTCACAACTACCTGTTCAACCCCTTGTATACAAGTGGGCGGGTTAGATATTTGATGAAAGCTATTGAAATTGAAAATGTAAAAATTTGACGCTATTTACCCTATATTGGTCCCAAATAATATGCAATCTATATCTAAAAATATTGACATAGGAGAACAAACCAAATTTTTCTCCACTCGGTCGAGCGCTTTGCAAAAATTAATGCATCAAGTATTGGCTGTCACAACTCATAAAAGCGGAACACAATGCAAAGTGGTTGTAGATACACACAATGGAATGAGGCTCGATGATGATAAGGATGGTTCAGACATATCCAAACCGCACCAGACAAGATGGACGTGCGCAAATGTAAATCTATCTTAATGACGCCTAATTAGGCCTACTCGTTGCGGCGTCTACCTAGATCGAAATGTGGCGCGTATACACATTCAAATCGAGAGCCCGATTGTTCTGCTCGATCAACGTATGCTGCATGCAAAACCATATTTAAATGAATCTACCACTTGTCGTTTTTGCGCTGCACTTCAATCTGACGTTCAGTAACATTATTTTTCTAATTTTGTTTCCTCCCTCATCCCTATCGTTCGCAGATAGGAAACGAAAACAACAAAAGTTTCACGCCCATTGCTCATGCCATCCAAAAATGAGACTCAGTCTCACTGTCTCAGGCTATATCATTTTACAGTGTTTTTAAGAGTGAGATAGGAAAATTCTTTACCAGTAAATGAACAAATGGTCAAACAACCACGGTTTAATTTCTTATTTTATTTCATTGAAAATTTGGTTTAGGAACTAAAAAAAAATTGAAATGGTTTTCCAACCGTAATTCAAAAAAAAAAAAAAAAATAAAATAATAATAATAATATTGAAAACTTTTTGTATCATCTGGATTATTCAATCTCTTATTGGTATTTTCATTATCATTATTTCCAATCACTGTACCACAATATATTTTGCACCCCTCCTGTTGCTTAGACAAATTTTGATTAATTAACTAAAATTAATTAATTAATTTACTAAAAGCACCTCTTGGCAGACAGTAAAATATATTTTCAAATTCAAAAATTGTTGTATCTTGGGTTAGTACTTGTTCAACCGCGTAGTTCCTACCTACTTGCCGCTTCCAAGCCTAACCAGGCTGGCAAACTGCGCAAAAAAAAACCCAATTGCGTCGGCGTCCAAAAACACGCAGAGCGCAATTAGGTGGCAAAGGTGCCTCATAATGTAACCGACGCTGCTGGAGCGACGATGGCTTCCAACGGAAATGCACAATCAAGGGGGCGGGGTCTGGTTACGCGCGGCCGGACATCAGGTATGCGGGGGCCCAAACTTTCGAAACCGAAAATCCCCTCTCCATCCAAACACACACACCTCGCCCATCTTTTTCCCCTACCCCCATCTTCCACACACAGATAGGCTTCCTTACAACGGCCACAGTGTCGTGGCACAGTGTTTAACCGAATCCCGAGTCGCGTGTGCAGACTGGGAGCAAAAAATAAAAAAGAACAACTCCCGTGTTGCACGTTATTTAGATACGCGTCGTCGGTCGCTCCTTTTGGAAAACGATAAAAAAGAAAATGGCCGCCCGAGCCTCAATCGCTCAACAGATTTATTTACCAAATTAAAAAAGAAAAAAAAGGGTACCGTTGGATTTATTTCAATATCGTAAATCAAATTACTTGTGATGAAAGTTTATGGTGAATCCTAGACCATTTAGGATAGTATACGGCAACAATTCGCGATGTAAAATCCTTAAATAACTTCTTGAAGTGGAACAACTCGAAGTAGGAGACAATACTCAGACGAATTCTGATAATACAATTTAATCGACGATGAAAAAAGAGAATTAGGAGAATCGTGCTACTGTGTGAAAATTATAAATACAATTTTTATTTTTATTATTAAAATAATAAACGTAGGGCTATACGTTTGCCAAACTTTATTTAAACAGCGCATGTGCGCATGATCTGGTAGCACTGTTTCCAAATGTTGAAGCTTTCGTTTTAAAATTGATATCCGGCTTGGTGTGGGTCAGCATTAAATGGGAGCGAGCTGGGGTAGACGAAATGCATCTTGGAGTGGAAAATAAAATGCCACAAACCCAAATTCAGAGTTTTTCCATTGACGCGCAAGTAATCGCATCTCAATGCCAAAATGGGTCATCGTCAATCTCTGGCCGCCGGACAACAGCTATCAAATTTTCGGACTGGTGCTCTGGGGTACTCGCCACAATTTTAAACTGGTTTTCTTTGCGGAATATAGACAAGCCGCAATTTGTAAAAACCATGAACCACATTATTAAATGAATAATTTCGAAAGTCAGCGTATCGTATTTACAGTAGCTTGATGGACGTTCCCAAGCTCGACATTCAAGATGAAGGAAAGGATGATCGCAGGGTGGTCTCCCAAGTCTCTCTACAACGGATTATGATTACGTGGTCAAGGGACTCGAAATGGTCAATGCGCCAACTACTGGTTGGTCAACCAGTGGCCCGCGATGACCGTTAAACATAACAATGATGTCATGTTTCATTTTGACTGCTGCGTAATTTGTACACTTTGTTCGCCATTTTTACAATGTAGTTTTTTAAATAATATTTGGAATATCAATGATTAAAATAATAGATATAAATATTTAAGTTGAGAAACAAAACCATGTGTTGTTGGCCAAAAACATAACATATTTTAAGTTAAGTAATGAAACATAAAATATTTTTACTTGCCACGCTTTAGACATTACCATACTTGCGCCCCCCAATATGCGGCCCGCCATGACGACAGGTTGCCCAACACCGCCATGACAGGCGATCAAGCAACAACATTCGCGATTGCCTGCCAACACGCGAAAGATACGCCTAATTTGCATCGCTCCAAGCACAAACAAAACTGAGATACACGATGTGCGCATGCGCAATACGAAACGAACCGCCGGTACGCCGGATTGAACACAGTGATGATCCGAAGCGAGGGAAGATCATCACCCGGCCTCCTCCTTTCCACCTGGTAACCACCCACATCTCAGTGAGTTCCAATGTCACGGTCGAGGGTGTGTTGCTGAGAAGAAAAACGCACCCACGAAACTAGACCTGTATTTTCCAATCAAATCCGTAACAGCAAAATAGTTCACCAGATATGCAGGCAGTAGGCGTTCAACAGGGCATTGCTTCTCACAGAGATTATTATTTTCCAGAGATTTCTGTTGAAAATTTCAATCGTCGTTCCCACAGACTCATTTCATGAGTCACTGCATTTGTACAGATACCTAAAGCTGCCACACAAGATCTATAAACGAAATGATCACACGTCTGCTAGAGAAACGTGCCAAAAGGATTTTTTTTTTCCCCTACGAACATTTTAAATACATGCATCTGGTTCTGGTGAATGTGAAACAGATAAGAGTCGATATTTATGACGCCATTGCTGGCGCTTTACACCATGTTGATGGCAAGCACGTGCAGAATTTGAAAGCAACATCACAAAAAACAAACTCCTCGAAAACGATATTTTACTGGGCAAAAAAAAAATGGTAACAAAATGCGCTGCACACCCGAAGTGTCAAGAATAGAGTCTAAAAGACGAAGAAAAAAAAAACGTTGCACAACAGTCAACGATTTTTAGAACGATTTTGAAAATTTAAACGACAGAAAAAATGGACCGCTTCTATTGGTCATGACCATCCAATGACAGTAATGGTGCAGAGAAAAGCAACTACAAAAGAGTCGATATATTTTTCCGAGACATGTCGGGTTCTACCCCCAAAAGTCAAGAGCCTGTAGAATGCAACAACAAGAGTGCGGACAATAGGGACCAGCACATTTGCGGAACCGCACAAGGCTTAACAAGGGAGGCAAATTTGAATGGAGCGAGACTCGGCGAAACTGCTCGCTCACAAATTCACAATCCATCCTTTTGTGCGGGCTCACGAACCCGTGAGCTCCTTAAATGCAAAAAGTCGATCTCTCAAGAAACGTCAGCAGAAAATTCCTCAGATTCCGTGCAACACAACATGGAATCGTCTTAGTCGACGGAGGACCAGGCAACAAGAAACCAGGCAAAGAGAAAATATATGGCGAGCGAGTTTCTATTTATTTCGAAACGGGATCCGAGTCGCGTGTGGTTTATGGGGAGAGGGAGAGGGGTTCCCGGGGTTCGTAAGACCAGCCCCCTCCCTTTATTTGTGGAGGAAAAGTATTCAGACGTTGCCCTGGATCCTGAGGAATGTGGACGCCAGGCTCAACGGAAAAATTCAAATTTCAAATTTCGTTTTATGTCACAAGAGATCTGACAGGGTTTCATAAACTTATTTACACTGCAAATAAAGGCGTCTTAATTTTAAAAGATTTTTTTTTTTAGACCATTGACTTAATGATTTAATTTTTAGAGCACCAGCAAGGTATTACATTTGGTAAGTTTCCATGAAAGGTGCTATAACGTAATTTATCATCCATTTAACATGAAGTCATAACCTACAAGTAACAACGATATAAGCTAAAACATTACTCCTTTTAATGGAAAGCGCCTTAATTCTATGAAAATAAAGCCTTAAAATTAAATTAATCTGTCACAGAGAAATCTAAGTCGGTACAGCGATCAATAGTGTCAATAATGATCAATTGTGATTATCAATAGTATGCAACCCAGCACTGCAATAAAATTAATTTACTTGTTTTTTTTTTAGACAGAGATAAATTTTAATTTTCCTCATTTTAATTTCAATAACGTGAGCAAAATTAAATATTTTTCTTCCCTCACGGTGTATTATTTTTTTTTTGCCCATTGACATATTCTAATAATGTCAAAGAGCTGCATCAGACTGGTTCGAAATTCCCCTTATCTTAATTACGAAAGTACGCGCTTTCGATCTCTAAAAAAAATAGTTCTCCGAAGGTAATCATCCGCGAAATGCGCCACGAATGCGCGACACTTCTCGGTAAACTCGAATCGCCGCCATATTTGCAGCGGTCGGTCGAAAGTGGTTCGAAGAAATTAGCACGCCTCCCAAAATAACGCGTGCATTCATGCAAACACTTAAGGATTCTTTTAACTGTCAAACACCGTCTCGCTAACAGCAGGCAAGTGCCAGATAAACCTTGTCTACACTACATCGACAAGTTCTTATAACTGGTATGCAAATTTACGAGAGTCATAAAATCTTATAAAATATACCGGATCCTTAAATCAAGTTCTAGTCAAGCAGCATTTATCTGCGACGTCAGTTCATCTTCACTATTTTTTCTATTTATTCCATTTCCAGTCTTCAAATCGTTCATTTTCATTTTTATCTTCATTTCTTTCACTTTTCCCATATCCATTCTCCAATTATATTTCTGTTTAAACATTGAATATTGCTGGTATTTATTTTGCACCTTACAAACCACTTTAAAAATACGTAATGTTACCAAATAAACAATTTCACCCGCACATTTTAGCAGAAAGCTAAAAACTTCCAAGCGAAGCTTCAGACGTGGAAAGCTTTCAAAAGATTTTGTAAACTACAAATGACATTTACATTTGAAAACCAAAAAATGCTGTTTGCATTGACAAGAAGTTGTCATGGCACGTTTGGAAAACTCAAATATTCAAGATGGCAGCTAAACGACATCACTGTCATAGTCTATGTTCCCGGTTGTCACAGAACTTTACAGCAAGACCAGCTTATAGCCGGCAACCAATTTGTCAAGAATCCACGTTCACGAATACACACGAATGACCCGTCATTTTTCGGCACACGCTCGTCATAAAAAAAAGTTAAAGAAAGAAAAAGAAGAAAAAACAGCGAACAAACCACGTCACTGTCTTTCCCCCCACATCACAGAAATCCCGAGAACGTCTCAAGACGACAAATAGGACAGGCATGATTGGGCAGATTCCCATTTCTTACACTCCTCCCCTATTTAATTTTCAACAAAAAATACGAAATTTCGTTGCTGCTGTAGACGTTCACGTTGTGAGGCCACCCTCACCCCCGCCTCATACAGACGCACGTCCACAGGTCCAGTCTATCACAGCCCAACCTTTTTACTTCGACAGTCAAAACCAATTACGATCAGCAAAAACGAGTCCCGCACAAGAAAATGACGAGCGCACGTTTCGACTAATAAGTTCTAATTCGCCAACAAAGACCATTCTTCTCCAAAACTCGTTCCTCCACAAACCCCTATTCACAACGATCTTGCGTATTGCGGTAGCAAAATGCCAACACACGTGTTCATTGAATACAAAGCATGCGAAATCACTATTCTGTAAACGTTAAAGTTCTTCATGTCTTTTTAAGTTGTACATTCAAATGTTAGCAAAGTTGATGTAATTTCTTGCGGATTGTTTACTTATTTTAAGTTTCGGGAAATCAAACCATGCTTTTTGATGATAAAGAAAATTTTGAACAATCCTAATTTAATTTTAATAATAATTAATAAAAATTGAAAATTGAAAATTGTGCGGCCTCCGTGGTTCAGTGGCTATGGTCATCGACTACAAAGCGGGTGGTCCCGGGTTCGATTCCCGGCGCAGGCATTCTTCGATTATTCGATTCTGTGGTACTGGAATGTGCAACTCATATATCGCCGCAGCGACGCGAGGGGTACAATAATCTCCTGTAGTGTTATTCACTACAGTGATCAGAACAAAAAAGAATCAAAAAATTTCACAAAACGATCATGTAATGACATGACGTATACATTTTATTTCATGTTTAAATCGATGTTACACAATCGGCCATGTCAATAATAAAAATTGCAATTTGATTTTTAAAAAAATATATATATTGTCATTTGTATCGTATAGTAATCGATTTTTAATACATTACGAGCGTGCGTGCGCAATAACTGTTGACAATAATGCTGCAAGACCCTGGCATCATCAGGGCTTCAGATAATGTGTTATATACGTTGAGCTGTACTCATAAAAGCAGCAAACAACGTTTTCTGCACGCGCTGCTGGTTCGTGTTTAAGTGTTGGCCATTTTCCGAGAATAGCAAACTAGCATTCCACAACTATTGACGAACATGACATTAAAACACGACGAGAGAGGACCTTGTTGGCGTTGGTGCGACGCCGCACACCAAGTAATATATGATTGTGGGCGGTGGGTGGTGATGAGGGGGGTGGCAGTGGGAGGCGATCGTATCACCTCTTCTTTGGTATGACAGTCTTGCCGCACGCGTGCCGTGCAGCGCCAACAAGCCTGGCCGTCACAAGGCCGGTGGGGCCACTTGTGCCTTTCCTGCAATAATTGACTGATATATATTTTTCCGGGTGGTGTGGGTGGTGTGGTTGGGGTCGCCAGCCCCACCTCGTCGCCACCAATCACCGACCGCCACCACGACGTCCTTGTTATGGCCGTCATCGGCAAGACGACCTCGTCAGACCATCCTTCGTCCACCTCCGCACATCCCACCCACGGGTCGCTGTCACGCATCTAAAGAGCCAACAGTGAAAGCGTCACTGGTGGAACACGTCACGTATGAAAAACGTCAAAAATGAAAAACGACGACTACAAAAAATCTTGTTTCTTGTTTCATCCATAACCGAACGATTTATTGAGACTTAACTTCACTATTTTATTCAATCAGTTAATTTTTAATTAACAGAAGAAGCGTCATGAATTGAATTGATCATGAAAAATAAAGCTTCAAGGTTTAATTGAATTTTATTGAATTTTATTCAATCAGTTAGAGTAAGACTCGATGAACAAAAGCGTCAAATTTGAAACCGGCAACAATGGAAACGGAAAGACGTAAGTAATGCTGCCCTTACCTGCTCTTTGGAGTTTTTCGTATTTGACGTTTTAAGCGCGTGAGTAATTCCCTATCCCAAACACGGAACGTCAAATTTAGACACAAATGCCTACGCACCCTGTATACACCCCTGCAGCTATCTGTTAACACTGGCCGTGCTGCCAATTATATTTGTCGAAATTCGTACGCAAAAAAATATGAGAAGGAAATTGGTGTGCGGAAGCTCAAGCTCATATCATCCAACTGGGAGGGGAACAACAGGCGATGAGGGAAGTGTTATGTAACGTGTTAAATTGTCTCTTTGTTTGACCGACAGTCGAACGAAGATGTGGCAGTGACAACCTCGAATAAGTTATGATTTTAATATATCAAACCATTCCAAATTCCAGGCATTCGGATGAATTTAAACATAAAATTAACAAACAGAATATCAAGAACAAAATAAAACACACAATTATTTATGCATGCAGAAACAATAATAATAATAAAAAATTTCATGGCATATACATGTGTACGTCGACATATTTTTTCCCCATAAGAACTTCAAACCCACAGCAAAGCGGATGCAGAACTGAGAAATACTGTAATTCATAGAAACTCCTAAAATTATGACCACGTTTTTGGCATGAGATGTGAATTTGATGTTTGACATCGTAAATATTTTTTACGATATTTTCTGCATTGGGATTCGATAACGTGTAGGAATTTCATTAGATGGAGGAAATCCAGTTTGGTTTGGTGGGGGACGAGTGGGTGGGCTAGAGAGACACTGCGTGGGTGGTTAAGGAAAGGGAAGCTGGCTGCCTCGCCCCTCCTCTCCCCCACCCACCATCGATCTCTCAGACAACCCTACGTCACACGAGTCAAGTACCCAACTTGGTAGTACGATAACACGAAACGTCACAAAAATCGAGATTCCCCAACCCACGCTTCATCCCCGATTCATGAATGTTATTCGGGTTTTCGCACCCGAAAGTGGACGACTAATTGAGTGACATTTCGAAGGCCCCCCTCTGGCAGACAGGAGCATTAGCATTTAGAACAACATTTTGCGTTCATTCAAGACATTTAGGAATTAGGACACACCCGAAACTGTTCACTGGTGGCCACCTCTACAAATACAAAAGAAAAGAAAATATTTGTTACAATGTATTTGCAAAGCACGATCAATCTTAAGGCTTATGCTAATGGTCGGTTGCGTCTTTAAATTTTGTTTGTTACAATTTATTCGATGGCCTCCCAAGTTTCTGAGAAAAATTAAAAAAAAATTGTTGCAGCTTTCAAAACCACGACACTGTCCCATTCCAATTCACATCAACATAAAACCAAACAGTCACATCATCACTGTCATTCGTCGACGATAACCAAACAGAACCATGAGCTTCTTCCCATAGATAACAAGAAAAAAATCTTTAAGTACAAGCACGCGTTGGTCTTTATGCATCTAGCAGCACATGTACACACTGGTTCTCACCCCTGTAACCCAGATCGACAGCTGCTGGCAACCACCATTTCTGTTCGTTCCCGCGACTACATCTCTGTCCATGGCCACGGCCACTATATCTCCAAGAGAGGACAGTGTCAACAAACACAAAAGCCATTTTCCCAGCCAGCAGCACCAACTCATAGTGTCACACCATATCAGCGCGTCGAAGATTGCTTACTTCGAGAGAGCTACCGATAAAAAATGCTCGAGCTCTTCCTTCATCTGTGATATATTTATTTCCAGTGCGCATTTCCTAACAAAAAACGTGCGAGACCGACCCTCTGGTTATGTCATGATTGTTACCGACCACATGGTGTACTGAGACCAAGTGTCGTCTTTAAATGTTCAAAATATATCAAGAGTATTTTGATTTGCTGTGGTGGGTAAGAAAGGAACGGAAAATTCCCATTCATAGGAACTGATTCCTTTTTTCGAGGATCTTAGCCAAGGTTCCTTTTATTTCTGTAGGAACGGGAACTGGAACGGGTTCCTTTCCAAAATCATTGAACCCATCACAGCTAATTTGAGACACTTATTTTTCCTTTTATTGCAGTGTACTGCACTATTTCCTCCAGTACTTCTGAATTTAATAAACAGGAACCCCGCTGGGATTCGAACCTGGAAACGTCGCTTCACAAATAGTTTCTCTCGACCAACTAGGTCAATTAAATTTCAATACGAAAATTAATAAAATATGTTTCTTTCAGATTCTAGGGTCTCAAGAGGAATTCTCGTGCATTGACTAGCCACGCTACATGGGGAGTCCATCAGTCCATCATCAAGCAATTTTTTGTTGACAAGAGACACAGATTTTTTTTTAAAGCACGATCTTGTTGATGGTGAGAGAAACACAGCTCGGTATTTTTACACACACACACTCACGAACACAAAAGACGACAGAAGTCTTAAGTCATTTGTGCACGCCACGTTTTAAGAAATTCAAGATCTCACGAATATCACTGAAGGCGACTATTGCCGGCACCAGACTATTGTTCCGAGTTCGTACATCGCTTGTAAACAAATAAATAAATACGTCACTGGTTGATGCTACACACGAGTTTAGGCAGATCCGCCTTCATAATGGGGGGGGATGTGATTTATACGAGGCACAACGACACTAACGAACTATGTCCATTAATAATAAGTCTCATAATTGTAATTCATGACGGCAAATTAAGTCACGCAGATGAATTCAAGCAAGAATGGCTGCGCTTAAAAATCCAACGCAAACCATTCTTAATGGCAATGACAAGTCGCAAGCAATTTTTATGTGGACCAGTCCTTAACGGTTGACATTAGTGACAGATTGGTTTGTCCGACTGAATATATGCTCCACATGGAAATAATTAATTATTCATGTGCTGTTGTTCTCCAGCGAGCAGATAGTGTAATGACTGCTAAAGTGATTAACACACAGACACAATGGAAATAAGATAGGCTGATTGAGTTAATAATAAGTACGAGTAGATTTCATAGCGATCTAGGACGACACAGTTCGAACAATGAATTTAGATCGAATACACTTAACATTCAAGAGACAATAATTTAAATATTCAACACATTCTGCGCCTTGGTGGTGGCATTGATAAATTTCATGGGATCATAGACCTCGCCGAAAAAAAAAGAACGTTCCAAAATTCCCCCAATTTACAAAACGCCAAATTGTTTTCGGAGACATCACACGCCCTTCATCAGCATATTCATTTAATTCCAGTTCCCTAAACTCCGCATTTAAGAGTTGATTAGCACTTGTGTAGTTTATCTCGCAGTGATTGATAAAAAGGCAGATAACTCAGTAGCACGATTTTATTTTACCAGCAGTTACTCGAATAGGAGTTGTACGCCAACGTGAAAGAGATGAATGAATTGTTTTTGGTTACGCCTCCGAATAATTGTGAATGTCATTCGCGAGCTTTTTTTTGCCGTGTTTAAACGGTTTTTCGCTACATGTACGCCATATACAGTGTTCGATTCAGGTGTGGCAGGAGCGCTTACAATTTCTCGTGATGTCTGATGGCGCCAAACAAGATTGGATTGCCAGACATCAAGGTAAACAACATTTGTTGATGCGGCCACCGTTTTTCATGTTTGAAGTTGCTCATTTTTAATTCAAGTGCAGGTATCTGATATTGCGATGGTTAACCGATGTTGTACGCTTCTGTACCCACGATGCGTTTCCCAAATCTATAATAGTAAAATTGTTAAGTAGGATTTTATTACTTCACGTTAAAATACTAATGCACAGGAAAAACCACCAATTCCTTTGATGTACGAGTAAAGAAAAGTAAAATTGAGAAGTACATTTTTACTTTTCAGAATATTACGGTATTTCAGATATCCCTTTTTAATCGATTTTTTCTTAATTTCGTTAATAAAGTTAAGCCTAATTCAATAATCAATTTCTTTCGAATCAAGAACCACGCCATTTAATTCGCCAAAAATAACAGAATATATTTATTTGCTCGCTCAAACTATGACGTTTTAACACTACAATAAAATTACTCAAAAAACAAAAATAATACATAAAAAATATTTATGCACAAAAAAAGGTCATCTCATTTTTATTCTGAACATGTGCTGATTTCACTTTCGTTCAATGAGGCAGAAAGTTTGAAAAATCATAAGGCGTTTCATCACAGCCTTCCACCCCCTCACATACAAACACTCACCGCTAGGATCTCTGCCTTCGATACCATGTGTGTGTCACGGGTCAGCTGGTTCGCTTCCGTCGTGCGCGCTGGCGTCGTCGTCGGAGCCCCCGCACGCCCCCTTCAGGCATCGAACGGAAATCATTATCATTCCTCACCATGTTCGTCGATTTTTTACGCGCACGTGCGCTAGGGATAACGCTCTCGCGCGTTACACACATTCGATTTTTTTGTGACTAACGAAACGCTACAGAAAAAAAAAATTAAAGCCTATCGCCGACTCGAACCGATGATTGGAATGGAGGCAAAAAATTAAAAGGAAAACTTTTACTGATTTGTTCGACTGCTGTGTGACGGAATGCGTAACCACTGAAAGACATCCAAACTTATGTATGCGTAGAAACATAGATGACACAAGACGCACAAATAAAAACAATCGCCGAACTGAGACGAGC
>JAUJYS010000779.1:0-20544 GCA_033995665.1 Melogona broelemanni | reverse complement strand
TAATATTTTTGATCTTCACTTCGACGAACTCTCATCCTATCGTCGTAGATTCACTTCTACTACGATACTCTATTTATTTTTGAAATATATTTTTTTAAATAAATACTGTGTATGCTACGGATATTTTCTAGTTTGAACTAATATTAAAAATAATAGCTGTAATGCCTTTTTTTCGGCACTGTCCTGGACAATATTTCCTCTCTTATTTGTTCATTTGTTAACCAAACTTACCCGTATTGAGACATTATATCTCTTGCTATTAACGTTTTCGAATTTAAAACGCCCCCAGGCGTTCCACATTCTTAGATTTATATTCCTTATCAATCCTGATAGGAAAAGGCTCTAACCTAAATCTTATCAGGATCGTTTCTGGTCTCAACATGGACAACGAGCGAGTTGAAATAAAATAGTATATCTGCCTGCCATCATAATGCACTCTCTTTTATATACAGGAATATATTTCATATGGGTGTGTATTGTTGTGACTTCGGGGGAAATATACGATTCACTTTTAGTTGAGGTGATCCTGTATACACGAATGCGAAGGAAAATCTCTATTCCATAATGCGAAGTATAACCTCATAAACCAACTTTATTGGCTCAAGTTGTTGAGGGGTGGGGTGTCGAAAATAGGATGAATAGATTTTTTCCCTACGAAAGGAGCTAAACTATCATGGACACTGGTCTATAAAAGGGGCTGAACTTGTTTGTTCTTCCGACACCCCCCCCCCCCCATTGTCGTCCGTCCCCGACCATATTTTTTGTGCGCAATATTTTCAATTTATGTCTAGTCGTGGATCAAAGAATGAAATAAAAGATTTAACCTTTCGGTGGGGTGAGATGTATACAAATCTGGTGACGTACGTACGTCATGGAAAGTAGATCGTAAGGGGAGGGGGCGCACTGCAGATAAATCATCCTAAGGCCCAGTGATAGCCTATGTGGTTTTGGAAAGCAAGCCAGTTATCTCAATTTGGCACCGACATTGCAGGACTTTTTAAAATCGATTACTTCAATCCCGATTTAGATTGAAAGTAGCGATTTTTAATCAAAAATGTTTTTTTTACCACAGTACATTTGTATTGCAGTATATGTTGAACTGATAATATACATCTAAACCCAATAAAAATGTATGATAATTGAGTCTCGGGTCTTTGAAGGATCGGTTACTGTGCATGGCCGGCGGGGTTAGTGGGAATGTATTGAATATGACAATAACCGCTGACTGATACGTTTAGACGATAATAAAAAAAAAACTATTTTGTTCTGCTCAAAGAATTTAATCGACCAAAAACAAGGTTTTCGCATATAAGGCCAATGGTAGATAACCTTAGTTGGTCTTTGGACATTTTGTTTTTTAAAGGTATAGTGGCTGACACAACGAATTTTCAAATTAGTAACGTTGAATTATTAACAAATATGTTACAAATATAAAAAGAGAAGCATTATTTTAACGTTTGACTCTTCTTTTAAGAAATAAAATATGGTAGCGCTGTACTCTAGAAAAAAAACAAGGTTTAACACTGTCTTGATAAACTAGATTAACTGCATGGCTAAACCTGATGGAGCCTATCAATTACTCTGAAGTTTTGCTTCGCTTATATCTGTGAATTGATATTAGTTGTCGCTTCTTGTTTTATTTATGCCTTCCGTATTTTTATATCTTAGTGGGGGACAGATATACTGCTCCAGTATTTGACCAAGGCAGACCATGTCCATACTATCCAATGAAGATATTTATCTCTGGGCTCTCGTTTTCCCTAATGTAGATTCTTAACACATCACGTCACGTGTTCAATTTGATGACATGCTGTAAGCGATGGTTTTTACAAGTTTTTACGTGCTACGAAAGCATGTGCTACGATGACATTTACCAGTTTCACGTGATTTGACTTTGATTTTGTCGTATGCTTTCAATAGATCATTTTCGTTGAAAATGTTAGATGGATTGAAAATAGATTCATAACCACTATTCGAATAATTCATTATTTTATGACCCCCGTACAAATGACTTTCGAAACAATATAATATAAGCGCTGTTTGGTATTAATTTTAATTGCGTAGATAATTAAACACTGCATTGTCATTTCATCCATTTGAAATTACAAAAAAATATTGTTTGAAATTCGTTAAAGAATATTCAATGGAATTAATAATTAATTAGCAATAATTAATAATAAACTGGTTGTGAATAAAGATTTGTTAAAACATTATTAATAATAAGTTGCCTTCGCAGCAAATTTATTTATACAATTCCTAATGTACTTAGATGCAATGGGTTAGCAGAGCATTTCATATAGCCGTTATTAAATTTAGATTACAATTTGCGGCTAACCCCGACTGTTTTATCCAATCTCCTATCACAATTAACGACTAGAGGGGTGCACATTGTCGTTGCTTTTCTTCGAAGTCGTTTCATAATTTCCACTTTATTTACAGACTTCCAAGACTTAAAGCCATAAGACTGGCGCACTAAAACTTGAGAGACCAAAACCCTTACTACGAATTTGCGGGCGGTCGTCTGCATGTATGAATACACGTTTTTTATTAGACTTTCTTATGGCTTACACTTTCTGTTCAAGAAATCGTCGACTTTATTATTAAGAATATTTATCACCCTCCTGGTAACACTTGAAAAAAAAGAAAATTCCGCAATATTGCTAGTTTACTTCGGGGCGTCTTGAGCTATTTAACTTTGTTGACGAGTTATGCAAAAATTGATCCAGTTTCTCCCTCCTATGTCCTCATTTATAAATGGTTTTCTCTTGTAGAAAATGGACCCATAATTTACAGGGTTCTTTTTTATCATTTTATAAGCGTTATTTTATAGGTTGCCCTATGGGGGGAGCATCATAAACGCTTGCCATGCTCTCGGGGGTGTGAATAGGTTTTAATGTGCTAAGTCTGGGGCGGCTGATGAACCTTGTTAGTGCCGATTAAACTGGAATGGAATATAACTTTGTGACCCTCCCCCTCCTCCATTCTAGGTTTCTCCCCCTTATGTGGTATCCCCTGTAACCTTATTGTATCGCGATGTGGGCTTCATAGCGAATACATTAAATCTGCGAGTTTTCCAACCGCCTTCATCGCTTAGATAAACTGGTTTTGACACCTTCGTCCATAGATTAAAATAAGGTGATCGCTGAATAATCCCCTCTTGGCGTTCTTGAGACCACAGGCTTGAATATTAAGGTGTTTATGATATCTTCGTTTTAGAAAATATCACTCTATTAAAAAGTTTTATCACTACACTCTACCCCGTAAGGAGCATAAATTCATAACATTATTTTTTTTAATGCCTGTTCAATGCGGTTCAAAAGTTTCCATTGAGGATAATTTCCCTATTAAAAAAAATTGAAAAATATATACCCGCAATCAGCCCTTTTTAAAGGGCATATGGCTGGGTCGAAAGACAAGTAGTGGACAAAAAAGTATTAATGAAATTGTATATGGTCTTGGCATTTGCAGAACCAAACGAAGCTTGACTTACTCCAACAAAACGACACACAACAAAATGGTGTCTTGTGTGTTGTACACACTCTCTTTTTAGGGTGGTGGGATGGGAGGGGATAAGGGTTGTCTTAACGACGTGGCGGTTTGGGTCAACGAAAAAATGGCCCGTTCTAAGTATCGTTTAATGGGTCCATTACTAGCTACTAAAACGGCTAATGAAATTTAAGTTATCGCGGTCCAAGTGTGTGCACAGCAGCCTCCATGGCGCCCCTAAAAAAATACACGGGACCAACTGGTAGCATCGTTAAGCTGGTCCGGCGCCGATAGCGATATAGACGGGGGTATAGTTGATTTAATATGGAAAATGGTTGAGTATTGGCCAATAACGTAAGGTCGTGATGTTTTTATCAAGTGGTCTTCATGTTGGTCGTTCGGTTCGGTAAAATGAAAGCGTGGATTCGTGATTCGCATATAATATTTTGCACTATTTATTAAATTGGAACTGTTTTTTTTACGCACGATCGGATGGATTCTAATTGAAATATTGGTTTTATTTTTTTATTATTAGTATCAATTTATCGTTAAAGCTGTGGTGACAAAATATTTCCATGTGTACATGCTAGTAATATGATGCAGAATGCAGACAGATTTTTATATCTGTCTTTCAGTAATAGTAAATACAATAAAAACACTGGATAAAATTAGTTATTACAAATACTATTAGTAGTTACTTAATTTACTAATCACAATTCTGTTGAATAATCGATTATTTAAAGATTCATGAATATCACAGTTTAGAGTTTGTATGCATAGCTAATAAAATTAGAAATGTATAAATGTAAGAAACTTAGAATGTAATAAAAATAAAAATTATAGAAATTTCGCTTGAACTTAGTTTTGTGTGGCGCTCATTTTTTATAAGACGCGTACTGCAATACTTAAAGATACAATTAACAAATAAATTACTATCAATTTATTAGTTTTGAAATCATGGTCCAGGAAGTGCAATATAAAATGCATGCCTGCAATCACCAGCGTTGGATATGACGGCTATAAAATTTATTCAGTCTTTCACGAAAAGAATGTATTATTTTTATTAGAATAGCCTGTGATTTATGGAGCATTAATCAAGGACTAAAACTATATAGGCGGGTCTATCTATAGGAAAAGAAAATGACCGGTGGTTTAGCTATGCTCTTTAATGGTGGCGCATTTTCGGTAATGCCCCTACTATAAAAGTCCCCTTTCGCCACATTCTAATATCGGTAGATGGCAGGTATATTATTGTCTTGTCACGTGATCTCGGGTGAATTACGTCTTTACGACATAGATTTATAACGACGGCTCACGTGCACACGCTGCACGCGAGCGAAACTGTTCCAAAAACCGAAATCGTCTTTCTGTAGATCGATATTCCTAAACTAACCGGTTGGAGGAGGCCTACCCGATCAGTCGCTTATAAATTTCACGTGATTTGAGGATGTCTCCAAAATCAATTATCAAGCTCACGTGGAGATAGTCGAGCAAAGGTCACGTGGTCACTGGTCACCTGATCAATGGTCACCTGATCAATGGTCATGTGGAGTAAGAGGAAAGCCTGGGGAAAATCGTTCCAAAGAAGGAAAAGCCAAGAACATTACTGAATAATTTTTAATTGTCTCTTTTTGCTAAATGTCTGGCGACAATAATTTGTTCCCGAAAAAGCTGGAGATTTTTTTCAGTTTGGTCAAAGAAAATCGGGGGAAATATCTCGCTTGGTCAGATTAAAGTCAGGAAAAAGATTAATTTTGGTCAGGAATGTGTGAGAAAACCATTAAGGCTAATTTTCTTTTTCGAGGAAATTGATTTTCTAAGTTAAGATGATTAATTTGTGATGTGTCGATATGGTTCCTTTTTAATCTAAGAATAGTAACTGTTTACTATGTGCTAATATATGTATGTTACAGTCTTTCGCCATGGAAGTACTTGCAAGTAACAACACTAGTAACATCGAAGTACTTGCAAGTAACTACACTAGTAACAAACGTTTAAATAAATGTTTAAATAAATAGCACTGCACTGTGGTCCACGTGAAACGATACCCAACATTACCCGGGCACGTGAGATCGATCGACTTTGGGAAAGTCCCACGTGTAATTTAGTGTCGCTTGTCACGTGGATACAACTCTGTCGCGCACGAGACCGAGCATGGGGCGAAGCACGCGCCCGCGTGTAGAGCATGTCGCACGCTAGGTGGCGCTCAATTTGGGAATCGGAATTTTATTGGCTGTCATTAATTTCGTGGTGCCGGAAGCGGGAACTAGAAGGTGTGTGTTGGGGAGGCCGGTGGTCGTTATTGTGGGCGACTCGCCGTCTCTCTCTGTTTTCGAACGCACTTAATTAGGGGGTGGGTGGCCACCTACTGGGGATGGTGTAGGGACCTTGTGTGGGTGGGAAGGAGGAGGATTGGTGGTTAAGTTGCGTCACAATACCAAAATGTCGTTAGAGATAATAAGAAGGTGGTGTGGTTGTTTTATGTCTCGGTGAAGTACCTACTGTACCAGGCCGGGGTTTTTCAAATTCGGGATACCTAAATTATTGGGTCAACTATGTCGGAAACGGTGACAACTGGTTCATTCGTCTTCACAATTTTTTTCTATAGCTATTACCTTTTTTTACTGTCGATTTAAGTCTTTTTGATAATTGCTTTTTTTAGTGTACTTTGTTTTCACGTTTCGAAGGTGGAAACTCGAATTATGTTTCATAAGAAATTGCTAAGAACATGTGGCATCTTCGATTTAATATTCATTACCAGCATCTTAATACACAGTGTATTATGTTTATATTTATCTAATGGTCATGTACTTTTATTTAAGTTATTAAATATTTCTGTAAGCGTTTCCCCAGTTTAGTTAATAATTTGGCAAAAAAAAATATTTCCTTTTCAAGAAAGATTTGATGTTCTCTCTGAATAAATCAAGCGTCATTATCCATTTCGAAGGATTTGCATTTGTTTTTTGCGTCTTCGAAAATATTTAATGAACATTCGCATTTCTGTTTTTCCTTCGAGTACAACTCGTTTTAGCTCTGAAGCGAGCAGCAATCAATTCAGATTTCTCTAGCATTTCGACGAAAAAAAAAACTCATTGTTGTGATCCACGTGATAACTTTTTTTTTTACAACGTGTTAACATTCACAATTCCTTTCCTGTGTCAAGATCGGCTTTGTACCATCTCCTACAGAGTTTGGACAAGATAATTGTAACAGCTCTATACGTTGCACAAACAGAGATCTGTTTCCATTATTTTGTACAATCCCTGTATTTGTTTTGAATATCCTAGTTTCCGTTCTTTTTTGTCGTCGTTTCACGGAAACAGGCAAATTGCTCGCGATTCGAAATTTGAGCTTTGCGCATGCGCTCCATGCCTTCCGAAGGAAGCTAACTCTGCCGTGTTTCTCTTTGTAATTGAGCCTAGAGTGCAATTTTGTCTTGAAGAGGAAGGAGGAAGTAAGCCTCTGATTTTTTCCCCTTCTTTTTCCAAATCCGTCTTTTCTGGTCTCGATCGAACGTTGACAAATGCGTTGCCAACTTTTGGATGCCTCTGTTACGCCTTTTGTTTTATTTTCGCTTGTTGGTTGAGTCTAACGGATGTGTTCTTGTTATTTGTGGATAGATCGTGATTGTTTTCACTTCCGTTAATAATGCCAGCTCTGTGCTCTTTATCTACAAAGATGTGTTGAAAATGACCAACGCTGCTTTTGGTCGAAATAGCAAAAATGCATTTACACTGAAGTTTTTTTTATATTTTATGCCGTATTTTATGCCTTTTCTATTAAATTTGTGTGCGCTGTCAAAACACTACAAATCAATTTAAATGTTTATGCTATTAATACACACGATCATAAAATATATTAATTTGCAAGACAATGGTGTTTTAAAAATCATTGTTGTGCTAATCACTACAGGATAGCTACCACTCGTGTCGCTATGGCGATATGCGAGGGGCAGGGAAGGGAAGGGGAATGGCAGATGATATAGTCCGGCTGCAGAATCCACTCCTAAGCTCTAAACTCCCTAATGAAAGCTCAGGGTGACACCAGTTTCACGGCTCGTCGAATAAACGAGAGCTTTGCTAGGAATCAAATCCTTGACCGTCCGCATCGCAGTTGGGAGCATTACCGACTGGACTTGCCGGCCCTACGCTTAAAACCATAAAAACATTTTTTTCCTTTGAAGCACCCTTTAAAATGGTTGGTTTTAATACCTGGAAAATAAAATTCACCCATTTACACCGTCCGCTTCAGAGTTTCGAAATAGATTTGCCAATCACGTGAATTTTCGCATGCAACGCCACGTGAATTACGTCAAATCACGTGAATCACCACACGTCGCGTGAATCATTGCCACGCGAATCACGTGAATTGCCTGGCGATAGATTGCGCGTTCATTACTGGTTCGCTTTGTCTAGATCCCGTTCCACTGTCTCAACCAGAGAATCCCAGCCTCATTCCATCTCCAGCACAAGATGGCCTGAAGAAAATCGATGGCGTAATTTATCGCTTCATTAAACAGTGTGGCACTAGCTGGAAGGGGTTTTACACAAATGTTGTTATACCTATACCGTATTTTCCGTTTCTTTGCCCGCGGCCCCCAGGCCAGCAAATTCTGACTATTGGTCGCGATCCAAATTTTTACGGCGATAGGGCGATGGATTGATGTAAACATTCGATGCTTGGGATATGCGATCTTATGCGGAGATTGCAGTGCGGACCTTGGGCGCACTTTTTTAGTAACATGTTCACATTTTACTAAAAAAAGTGCAACGATGCGACGAACCCCTTAGGCATATTTGCTGAATGTGGTTGTGGCCGTGATAATTTTTGTTTGTGTGAACCGGACCTCATTGTATTTTCGCGGCTATTAGAACGATATAATTTGTAATTAGAAATGACTGATTTTATTTTGCGACTCGGCGTGTACCTTTTTGTTTTAATTTTTTATTTGGCGATAGTTGGGACGCGGGTTATGCTATGCCGCGATAGGAAGTGGTGGTGGGCTATGACACAGTTTCGACGGTACATGTGCCCTGTGTCTGCTTCCCGCTATGTTGGGCGGGGGGTGAAAGCGACATGAAATTTATACACTCGAAGTTTGTTTCCTCCTTTCCACAAAAAATTAGGCAGGCGGTAAATGTTATTCGGGAATCCCCTGGCTTCCAACTTGTCCAACTCAATTGGTTTTGCTCTCAGATAAATGCATAAATCAGCTAATCGGATGTGTAATTAGGCTTGTGTGCCCTCCTACGTTCGGAATCTGGATAAGCCGGGATTTTGGGGTCTGGCGTGTTCTCTGGAACTCCGTTTCGATCGACTGTGATTGGTTGCTGGAGGCGGCGTACTACAATTGGGGTTCAATCGCAATTGTTCCGTGAGGCACGTTAAGTCAGTCTGGGGGAAAAGAATCAGAAATTACGTAGTTGTAAGTTAGTGGTTTTGTTCCAGATGAAAGTATGTTCGATTCTATGGTTTTAATAGATCTTAAGATAACTCTGTCAAACTATTATTCTCTCCGGCTGTTTCTTAAGAATTATTACCCATGTATTAGTCTTGAAGCTTCACAATGGTGGGATCTGGTCGTTTGAAATTATGTCAGCTGGTCGAGGCTTCTGACCTAGGTAGGGTTCTTTGTCGTGTGTACCTAGCAATGTACCGGCAGGGGTCCGACGGATTTTCTTCCATTTCGAATTAATTTGCGCGCACTAACTTTTTTTGTCGAACTGTTTTGCAATTTTGTAGATTTCAACAATTATCTAAAGAAGTTGGATGTATGAAAATATATTTTTGTTTCAAAGCTTCCAACATCACGTTGTATTAAATGTTTTTATTTTACCGAATTGTAGAGGCAAACTTAAAAGATATAATTCTGGGATAAAATTGTCAAATTGTTTTCGTGAAACATTTGTAAAAATCATGAATGAAATCATGTAAAATTTGCATTCATTAATGTGTATGTGTATATTATTTTGGCCAATAACTTCATATTTAAAATTTACCTGCTTACAATATTGGAAAATGCCATGTAAATAATTCTCCATGATTAAATGTACCGTAGGTCTATTCTTGCTCCGAACACTTGACCAAATTTTGTCAACTGATCTGCATTTTATGGTGTTATTTAAAAAACAACCCATTAAGAAAACACTTGATAAAAGAGCTTCTTAAGCCCCTGTTTATGTTCGAATCAATCCACCCTCGCAAGATTTCTTTACAAATTCGACCAGGGGGGGCTTAATTGGTACATCGCATTAACCCGGAAACACGAGCGTGCCTTTATCTCTTTTATCTCTGCATCAATTGAGATAAGCGCAATAACTGTGTTCTCTGCCGCCCGTGTGTGCCTAATGAGCGGGAAAATAAGTGTTCACTGATGCAAAAAGTAAGTTAAAAATCACTTTATCCTTTCTATTCACCAGATTTTCTATCCAATTAAAGACTATATCGTCTCTATGTGTATTTCTCTCTCGGAGAACGCATGGCTGATTCGATTGTATTATTTCGGAGGCAAGGCAAATTTTGATACAGTTACACTGCTGTAGATCTAAAAGGAATTTTGCAACTGATTGGATAAATTCGTAGTATATATTTTACATTTATTGTATAATACGTGGTTTTTCTTTTATAAATAAATAATCATTTTGTTTAACGTGACATAAACAAGAAAAATGCACGTGAAATAAACATGTCACGTGGTAAAAAAAAAAAGAAGAAACTCTATTGGCGGTGTTGAAATTTTGCACGAGCACGTGATTAGTGGTGACACGAGCAGTTGTTTCGCTGTCGTCACGAAAAATGGGTTTTCAGATGTTTTGGATGAGAAAGAAAAAAATGGGCCTACCACCAATTTTAGCAGACAGCCTGTTGGCGTGAAATCATCTTCTGCGGAGCCGAACTTGAAACTGTCATTTCCAATATCTGTTGGTTGTCAGAACTGGAGGGCGGCGGGAATGACGGCGATGAATAAATCGGTTTTGCAGCGCGATTTTCTCCCGTGTGGCACTGATACGATATACGTCTTATTTGGGGCTGCAGTTTGGCGCTTACTTAGATCGTCAACTCTAGCGACATACTCTATCAGGGGGGTAAAATGGAAATGATTTCCTAATATTCGCGATGGGGTTTGACATTTTAAGCGATCTATATTTTCTGCTTGAAGCGCCTCGGAACAAATGAGCCTTCGGATCGGGAACAAGAAACTAAAATTTATTCTGTTAAGGCAAAAAAAATAATGGACTCAAGATTCTATGAAATAGTTAATTTTGTAAAATAACTATTTTATACAGTATATTATATATTTTTTAATTTTTGTATACTATACGAGAGTACATCAGATATTGACCTGCGACTAGTATTACTTACTAATTTTATCACACATTGGTTCAAATTTAGATCTTGGTATACGAATATTAGCTGTCCGAGATTTTACCATGTACCAGTCTGAGCATCTTTGTGTAGATTTTAGCTCGTTGCTACCCCGTAAAGGTTGGCTCACGGCGCCCGTAGCGCACGGAAACCACACGAGCTTCAAAGCAATGCGGTAAAGCGCGCAATCGGGGTAAAAAGATAGCAAAGATTTAAAACGCGTGTGTTTACCAACATGGTGGAAGGCAAACTTTTTATTGCGTTAAACGTTTACTAATCCAATGTAGGAGACATATAGCCCGTAGGCTATATGTCTCCTACATTGGATTATTAAACGTTATGACTCTGTTCTGGTTCGTGGAAAAGTGTAGGTTTTATTGGATTCCTTCGCTCCTAAAACGAGTTTAAAATCTTAGCGAATCCTTAAGATGTGTTACGAGATATTCCTCTCGTCATAACCCATCAGCTCCCCGTTTTGTTTTCTTTAAATGTTTTTGGAATGCTTTATGGTCGAGGTTTAGTAATATCCCCTATACGCCCTTTACGCCTAAACCCCCCTTTCCCAAACGTTTTACTGTAGATGATATCTTTATTTTGATGGCCGTCCTGTTTATGCTGATCATTGGTTTCTGAGAATCGCGTTTTCTCAGCACACGCTGCACATTTTTTAATGTTTATGTTAAACGTACTCGCTTCGAGTAGGACTGCTCTTCTTAGAAAGTGATTTGTGTGGAGTAACGGCCGATTTCTTGGTACGATTCCTGTTATAGATAGCTTTTATTGTTATGTTTTTCTCCGCCCTCTAAATGGTTATTCAATTGAAGGATTTTGAATTTTATCGGCATTTTTGAAGCTCGAATGGCTTATATTTTATCTTGTTCTATAAAGGAAATCTTAAGTGTTGTGGTGAGGTTATTAAAAATGGATTTGTTGTTTTTTCTTAAGGTGTATTTTTTATTTGCTAGACTTTTGTGTGCAGGTTTTCCTCAACTGTATTTTGGATTTAAAATTCCATCATGCTTTTGAAAGTTTTATTGGTGTTGTAAAAACAACACCATTTTATGTCTGAATTTATCTATTTCGGAATTCTAGAAATATGATAAGCATCTACAAGAATGTTTTTGAACATCTGCTTCTGATCTTCGCAACATTCGTATGCAGCGTGTCTCAATTCAAAACTCGTGTCTCAATCAACCCCGTATTCTAGCAATTATTACAACAACCCCGTATAAATCATTGGTTGTAACTATCGAGATATTTTGCAACTTCAGGAGAATTACTAGAAGCAGTAAATACTAAATTGTTCAAACTTATGTATGAGTAGAAACATAGATCGAACATTGTAAACGAAAATGAACATTGTAACTCTGCTTGGATACGTCAAAATACCCATACAATTCTTTTTCACTAAATTGTTTTCGGAAATACATTTTGTTACCCAATTTCAAGTAGCCCAGATTTCCAGTGACAAAGCGGTAAACACGTGGTTTATCATATTTGACAGTCCAGTGGAGATAATTTGGTGTTGCGCAACAACGCCCGGCATTCGCCACCACCACTACAGGGGCTGAACAAAATAACGGAAACAATTCTCTATAAGATGCACAAACATATATGTTTCCATTATTTTGCTCAACAACCCCTGTATCTCGTAATTTAGTCGCCTATGTCCCCATATCGTCCTCTTCCAACTCTTTAGCTCCCCCACCCCGTCGTACAATCTGAGTGCGTCGCTTTATCTAGCCACTAACCCCATTAGATGAGAGAACTCCTCCTATCCTAGCCTATCCTCTCGTCTCCATCCAGTTAATTTATTTAGGCCTCCTTTTACAATGGACTCATTATCTTATATTAGCCCAGCTCACATTAGCTCGGCTCACAGTTATGCATGGCCACTCCTGGATATGCGCAAATTAAACTCGAGTTTACGTTAGCAGATGCTCGTCTCTACCCAGTTCACATCTAGCCAACTGGTTTTCTCGGTCGTCGGGCAAAGATTTGGGAAGATCTAGATTGTAGGAATGCTTGCCGTTAACCTTGGTAAAGGCAATGGCGCTGTTTTACTCGTTGTGCTTAGATAAGTCCGCCGAGTTCGTGGATGTCTTTCGTTTACATTTAGAATACACCTGAGGGAGGATTGTTTCAAGGCAACTTCCAGAGGTGCTGCGAAGTGCACTGAATGGCAGATTAATGCGCCAGTGATTGTTGGTTCTATTCCCGACCCGAATCCCGGAATTTTTAGGGCGAGGAAAATATCGTGCCTTCCTTCGGAATGGAAGTAAATCCGCCGTGGAATCTCTACCTTTCCATCTCTATTTATGCACTGCACGTGGAGTCAAGTAAATCTCTTTTATGCCATGTGCAGAATTCAAATTTATAATGTCAACTGTCAAGTTAGGATGTCTTTTGGATTTTTCTACCACTTTAAATTAAACTTTGTTTATTCATAAAATAATTACAGTTTCTATTTATATAATCTGCGAGTGATACTATCTCAACAGACTATATTGAGTTTTCCCCAGTCGGTCATAATTTTATTAGCCTTCGAGTTCAATGATTGCGGGATCAGTTTCTAGGTATTTTCAGTTCGTTGGTTTTCTGTGCCTGCTCTAACTATAACGTGGCAGCCGCCACGTGAGCTGTTTTTATGCTTGACAGTCTTCTCTCGAGTCCCCGCTTCCTAATGAAACGCCACTCCTGGCACTGGACGGTGAGTTTATGTGCGTATAATTTGTATGTGGTGCGGGTGTACGTAACTAGGGACTGCCACCGCCGCAGGCTCATTCCCGAAACTAAAATAAAGTGTGTAAAGTTGCGCATTATCGGTGGTCTATGTACTGTATGTACAGGCATTGTGTACTAAAGCAATGGAGGCTGCCACTTACGAATTTCGGTTGTAGTTTTAGGAGCAGTTAGTCGGGTTGGTTAACCCTAATTGTGTTTTAATTTTTGGATGCGTTCCTTAAATGCCGACTTGTTTGCCGAGATAATTTTGTGAAGCATTTTGAGACAATTTGGGCAATTTCCGGTCTCCGATTCCATCTGCTAATTTATTGTTTAGACTATATTTTTTATTTCTTAATTATTCTTAAGGAGTTCGTACGTAGCTTTTGCTGATGCTGGCGGCTGCTCGTTGTATGACTGTTTTTTAGGATTCCATTTTACTATTTAATTATATAATCACATGATGCTGATTTGTGGCAAATAAAATTAAGAATAAATGATATTTATTATTCATATCTGATAATAACGTTTTTATTTTTAACAGTAAATTTTATAAGTAATTAAAAATCTTTATTTTTAATAATAAATTATATTATTATTAATATTAAATAATACATAGGTCATCAACGATAATATTCTTTCTAATGTTAATTATAATATTGAAATTGAGTTTCTAAATAATTGAATATTAAATAAGTAAGTAATCTAGCAGTTCAAGATTGGAAAATAGCCACCACAATGAATGACTGCGAAGTACTAAATTCAATGTAAACCTATGCTACTACAGAATATTTCCCAGCGTCTTACATAGTGGTATTATAACCCATGCCAGCCATGGTAGGATTCTGTATTCGAGTGTTGAAGAAAACCCAGCCAAGCAACAAATATCAGAAAGAGAACTGTTATTGCCACGGATACATCTAACGAAACATATTTGCTAGAAAATACAATTGGAGTAAAAATTGCGTGCCGGCTCTGCTGATGTCCTCCTATAGGCTTCATACAAATGCCTTGTCACATCGCCCATTCTCCCCCGAACCCCATCTATAGATGTTTGTTTCGTGGGTAACGAGCGAATCAGAATAATCTGGCGCGAGTCGGTTTGTCATGCGAGAAAACAATTGTCGTCGCTGGCGATGACGACGTACCACCGTCGTCAGCGAGGAGGGGAAAATGAAATAATCTTATCCCGCGTTCACACGCATGTCGGCCCCGCCTTTCTCGTTTCTGCGTTTCGCCTCGGCGCGGATTTTCTTTCCTATCTCGCTCTGGCGAAATATGGTGGCACGTGCATTTGTATAGTTGGCGACTCAAATAGTATGCACGTGATGTGTGGATGGGGGCGCTGGACTAGAATACACGTGATTTTCGGCACGTGATTTGCCGTTTCGTTGTAGGATTTTCTTTCCTATCTCGCACGAGCGAAAGCTGGTGGCACGTGCATTATAGTTGGCGACTCGAATAATATGCACGTGCTGTCTGGATGAGGCGCTGGCCTGGAATTCACATGATTTTCGGCACGTTATTTTCCATTTCGTTGTAGTATGCACGGGCTATGTGTATGGGACGCTGAGCTGGAATTCACGTGATTTTCAAGTTATTCGTTTTTTCTTCCGTATTTTAATAATTATCCGTGTTTTAATAGTTATTTAATAATTATTCGATGATTTTGGTGTTTTGCAGTAGTGAATTTTTTCGAGAAATGGCTGCACAGAGCTGCCACTTGGTGTAATAGCTGCTCATTTTCGTCTTCTATTTGCTAGTGTAAGCATCAGCGCCACGTCCAAAGCCCCTATAGAACTTAGTAATTTAATGTTAACTCTATATTTTTTCACTATTTATTGCCAAAAATAAAAGCGCATTTCTTTCTCACAAAACTGCTTTTAAATGTCGTTGCAAACTTTTGGTGTCGTTGATTAAAGACAAGATGAACCGTCTTCACTCCCCCCCCTTCCACCAAGAAGGATTTCCACTATACTTCGCTTATTTTTTCTTGGCCGCTTCTTTGTCTGTTGTCTTATTCGACCGCCCCCACCCCCGCGTGTCCTCATCTCTACTTAGTCACTCTGCTCGGCTGCATTTTCATTCGCGAATTATTCATAAAAGAGCACAAAATCTGTAGTCTAAGCTGTTTTTGTGGAGCGCTCTCTCGGATTATTGGATTGCGCAGTCGACCGCAGCTAAGGACATTTTTCTCGTCTTTCTTAACCCCCTCACCACCAGCTCAATTCCCTTTCTTTATATGTTCTCTCTTAAGACGTTTTACACATCTGTGAACGGGGAGATGAGAGATATTCCCCTTGTGTGTGCTTATAATGCGAGAGGGCACGATGGTCTTTTTAGTTGTGCCGTGTCATAATTCGGTTGTGGAAGGAATGCAAACTGCTGTCTCTGCTCAGTGACTGTTGTAGTCACAGAAGACTAGATATATTTGTATTTGGATTCTGTGGGCTTCGGTTAGGGTTGCGTCTTGAAGGTCATTGTTTAAAAAATCTTGCTGCAAACGCAACATTACTTGTCGAGATATTTTTTTTTATTTGCAGATAATTACCAAAACAGATATTCTTGTAGAATAAACGAAGTTTAATTGAAAGTGTTTTACAAATTACAAATACATCCGTGCTTAACAGTTGACAGAGGTCAGTGTTGAATTGTGCACGTGACTTAAAATGGAATGTACTTAATTCCACGTGCTCTTGGATGACTGTAGATCTTACAAAACACTCATGTTAATATGACACTTCGTCATAAAATTAATATGGATTTTTTTTAAGTATGAAAACAGTAAAGAATGTTATTAAAATATTTTATCTGATGACACAAAGGTTATCCACTGTTTATCCAATTCGTGCTCAAACAGCCAGGAAAGATTTTGTGTGCGAATTTTGCAGACTGAATACTATAAAATACGTGAGTTATGTTAATAAAAAAACACATTTCAATGCTGACAACATCTTCAAAGCAAAATTTTTATATACGTGATGGAGTTTTTCGTTTTGAGCCATTGAATGCAAAATTCAGAAACCCACATACATCATATGGAAGCGTTCTTTTACGATTATATTTTTGCACGTTTTTATTATTTGCAGTCGTTTATTATCATTCTGAGAGTCGTTGTTTATAGATTTGGAATATTAAATTTCAGTTTTATTTCGCGCATCGTTGACACATTTTTTGATAAAGACAATGGTGGGGAAAAAAAAGGAACACCAGTTCCAATGACATCGTCTCGGTGTCGATTTCACGGTCGACGTGAATTGCGTTGGTGTGGTTCGCGTAACTTTGCATAATTTGATTTTTTTCTACACTTTTTTTATTTCCTAGTGTACGAACTTTTACGGAGGTCTTCTTTATATCGTGCATTTTGTAGAGCACATTTATTTTATTTTTTTTGTAGAGCACATTTTATGTACAGTATGCATAAGATAATTCGTACAAGTTTGTCTGAATGGATAATCGATTACTTCTTTGTTGTATAAACAACATACTAGGAAAATGCCTGTATGCCATGTAAGTTTGTAAACGCACCCCGAAACCCGAAACACAAGAATGCCAACCAGAGGTGTGAAATAAGGAGGGGGATGCTGCATTTCGAAATAAAGCATGAAATCTTACTTGAAGATATTTGAAGATGTAGAGTACTGGAATACTATTAGGTAAAAGTAAGACTAACCAATAAAAAATTACGGCTTTTACGAAATAGGGAAGATCGTACACAAAATAGATCGTACACAAAATAGATCGTACAAAAAAAGAGATTTGAAGATGCAGTGTACTTTGATATTAAATTTATTATTTTGAAATTTAATACCAATACAAAATATCGGCGTTTTCACGTGACTTTACAATATTGCGCTTGGAGGAGCTTGCAGAATTTTTTTTTCTATAGTGTATCTTTAGTTATGTTGCTAAAAGAAACTAAAACTCCTAATTAGAAACTAAAACTTCTCAAATTTTCGATTGTTCTTTATATAAGATCGATTCGAATCTGTCTTTCCAACATATTATCCTACGGGTTTCCGATTCTAGACCTTTCATTTCGTTGTCCTTACCAAATGCATAATTCATGCATTTTGTTGTTTTGTGTGTTGCTGTCTTCGGTCTACTTTAATTAACTGCTGAAAAGGCGGCTGGGCTCCGAGAATGGCGCTGAAAACTGCCTGAACGACTTTTTTTCCCTTCTTCACCTTTCGGTGGTGGTGGGGGGGGTGTTCTTTCCTTCAGGAGATTCTATTCTCCAAGAAGACACAACAGGAGATTCTTTTCCTTCTCTCATGCTATCTTATTCGTCGTATATTCTGGCTTGTCACGTGATCTCTAATGAGAAGTGAGCCCTTTCAACGAAATTTAGTTACATTTCGCTTCAAGCCACATTTGTGTTTGCGCTGCGTTTCTTTCTTAATTGCGTCACTTGTTTGCGAGGTTTTTTTTAACTTCTTGTTCAAGACTGCTTATTGCTGAAGGCCTTTTTCTTACAGGTGATTAAATTGAGCTTGCCCAACCCCATCCTAGACATTTTTCTAAATTAAATGCATCCAGCTTGGATCCCAATATCTACCATTTCTGCTTTGCAATAAATAGAAATAGAAAAATATTTAGATACGAGAACATTGTGCATACAGCAGAAATTTATTGACGCGGATGTATTTCGTGATACAGAATTTGCATTAGAGCATTTTTTCGGCGAATATTTGCTTGGTGAGCAACATTTACGAACGTTTCAAGAATTCCGAGCAAAAAAAAAATGCTTGCCGGGCAAGATTTTGCCAACTCCAATTATCCATTTGCACTTGAAAAGTTCGTATAAGCTGCTCGTCAAGCAGTTTATATTATTTTGTTGTTTTTATAATCAGTGCACAAGGATTTTATATTTTTGAAACCACCATTGAAGATTTAAGATCATTTATAATTTGAATAAGATCCTTGAATTGTCTTAAATAAACCACTGGTGCAACATAGAGAAACACAGTCTGTCGGTTAACCTACTTCACCAAATTGTTAACGACAATCGCTGCGACTGTCGCCTATACAGATGAATAACACTCTTACTACTCGGCATCACCATCATTAGGTGAACCGATGCAGCGCCAATCACGCGCATTTTTATGCGGTACCCTTACATGCACGTGCGACGTAGACCCGCTTCGACGAGCGGACATATATTGTGTGGGACAGACACGTTTCAGTTGTAATGTCTAGATTAGTTCCATTAAGCAACTGAATCGAATCAATCAGATCAAGGTGGCTGGTTGGTGGTACACTAGTGCAAATGTCCTGTGGGACCACTTAAATGTGCCCGTTAATTATCGGCATAAAAGCCCTCGCGCTTAATTGGTTTGTGCCTCTTGCCACACCAACACCAACCAAAGTGGTGTGGGGTCCCACTGCTGCAAACGAGTTTCTCATTAATTTATTTTCGATCAATTATATTTTAATTGTGGTGTAATGATAAAATGATACACTGAAAAACAATCCGCCTTCATTCAAGTGAAAATTAAGAATTTAACTAATTATGAAAATTAGTTAAATATATTATAATATTTAAAACACTTTTATCCGTCCGTTACATATTTATTAATTTGAAGGCTTTGGTCTCAGTGTGGTGAATCTTAGAAAATAAGATCTCCTGTATCCAATACTTTTTCGACAAATTATTTGAAAACGACTTTGTGACATGCTAGGGACGAAATAACAGTAAGGGGTGTGCGACCATATTTGGCAATTTTTGAAAACGGCCGAAGAAATGTAATGAAGCTAAGGAACTGAATTTTGAGCTTTTATTGTAACTTTTTCTGTTTTGTTACGTTGTACATGATACTACATATATATTTCAGTAGTTGTGCAGTTCCTTCATTTACCTATTTTTAAATGTGATTGAATCCATAAAAATGTTTGTAGGAGCCGTTGTAGAATAACAATAAAAATCGAAAATATTTCTCTGGTCGAAGATATTTTCGATTTTTATTGTGATTGAATCCATTAAAAAAAGTAACAGAACTTTCCAGCCACCCTGTAGTATTTATGAAATAATAAAATTCTAATTCCAATGAACTATTTTTAAGGAATGAGTTTTAACATTTAATTGATGTGTTGTATTTGAAATTCATCTCTAAAAAGTTAACGTAAAACTCAGTATGCCGCGGAATACTGAAAATGAATCCTATCTTTGAATCTTTTGAATCCTATTTTTCAGTATTCCGCGGCACATTGAGTTTTAATTAAATTTTTACCTCAAACAATCGCGCTAGGAGTAAACATGATTTCTCAAAATTAATTTTCTAATTTTTAATCTCTAAATACGAAACGTTTGAAAAAATTAAAGAATTCTTTTTTATGTTTTATTTTTATATTACTTGTAATTTTATTTATTTATTTTTTATTTTTCAAAAATAAAATTTATTTGCCTGACAAATTTTGGATCCAGTAGCAGTGCATCACTGTAAGATTAGTCTTTAATATTTTCGCTCGCTTATTCACGGGCGCAGTAAGCCTTAATTTGTCGATCTTAATTTGTCGCCTAGGTGAAAAGATCCAAAAATGTGCTACGGCACCAACAATTGATTTCAGCCATCCCGCTGCGCTCCGGGCTTTCCTGCACTTTATCACACGTCTTCGGTGAACAATTTGTGGCGAACAAAGAAGCTCTTTCATAGCTATCTGAAAAGTAATTAGTTGAACAAAATCGATTGAAATCGATCCCGGTGAACCTCTGACAGTCTTGGCGCTGCCCTGGTCATTAGTCGGTGTGGCGACAATCTTTACCGTTTCGCCGGTTCCGAAAAGACTGGTCGGTCATCTTGATAGAGCGCTCTTACAGTCTATCTGGAGTGTCTATATTGTGGGGCTCGATTCGTTTAAGCTCCAGAATCTTTATTTTCGGAAAAGATAAGTCCGTTCAGTGGGCTCAGTGCGAGCGTTTCCTCTCCGTCGCTATCTGTGACGCACGTGCACGAGATATAGCGCTCTATT
>JAUJYS010000778.1:0-20544 GCA_033995665.1 Melogona broelemanni | reverse complement strand
TTTTGTGCTTTATGCTTGGATCTTCGCCAGCTCAGTTCGTCGATTAAGTTCAGTCCTGTCCTGGATCTCTGATCATTTATTTTTCAAACGTTCTGAGTTGCAGAAAAAATAAAGTATTATTTTGCCAAGATGAAAATTATTTTGTCGCCGAAATCATCCAACCGCATGTCAACACAAGCGGCAGTCCCAAGAAGCCCACCAAGTGTGTGTTTGAACGCCATCATTTTTTTGCAATGGCCACTGCGTGATGCAGGATTGGCGAAGAATTTATGTCGATCTGACAACTGCCGCTTTTGAGTAAGGAACGTCTGTTTTTTTTTAAATAGTGAATGCAAACAAAATATGTATGATTTACTAACATCCTAAGATAACCTCGTTAGATTGACATTCGGTCCATTGATGTTGACGTACATAGTGACGTGGAAGAGTCAAATGATATTTTCGCCGGACCCGAGTGAAATGAGATTTCACCCGAACCGAAGTAAATGTGACAACTTTTTCGTCTATTGGATAGGTAATATACAGTAGATAGTAAGATCCAAAAAATTTGGGAAACACTGATCTATTACTATTACTATAGTAATAGTGTTTCCCAAATTTTTTGGCTCGCGGAGCCGTTTTAGAATCAATTTCAATGGCGGAGCCCCTTATAGGCTACCAATTTTATTAATGGCGGAGCCCCATTTAATACAAGTTAATGGCGTCCAGGAGTAGCCGCGGAGCCCCTGACAAATGCCCACGGAGCCCTAAAGGCTCCGCGGAGCACAGTTTGGGAAACGAGGGTATAGATTTTTCATTCGGTTGTATGACTCACAGTGAATATTTCGTTCTACTGTGTTTATAAAAACAAAAATGACAGACCTAGGGTACATTGCATCACATTAATCCCGTATCAGAATGAATCACAAAATAGATTTTTTCCTAAATTATTAAACAATAAGAGGCTCATTTAAAAGTATGTTATGTTAATTTCGTAACGACTGATGAGTCAATGCGCTTTTTTAGATGATATTTATTTCGCGCTCAACCATAACTCGAAAATGGCACGTGCTTGAGCAAATATAATTCTTACTGTACTTATTAATTTGTAATTGGATAAAAAATGTCTAAATATACCGCAATAAAATAATGTTTTAAAGTTAGAAAATTATAAGACCTGAAATATTTTAATTTGGAGTAAAAGTTGACTGAAATTTAAAAATTCATTGAATTTAGTTTTTTAAATTGTGTTGAAGTTTGGAACAAGTTTTTAACTTATTTTTTGGGACAATAAAATCTCTTAATTTTTGATGTTGCGCCGATATTGGCTTGGGATTTGAGTATCTCGTATCGTAGTTTTTAAAACACCTTAAAAAATTACAGAAAATATAAGACAACTTCGTCATAAACCAATTTGAGTCATGGTACAATCAACAAAATTCGACATTGTCAAACAAACTGATTAATGAGAAAAACTTAAAAGAAACTGAATAAATTGAAAAGTTTACAAATAAATAAATTAAATGTTTCGGGTGTTATACAAGTTTAATGCTGTTGGCAATATATACAGACATAGCAAGCAAAATACCATATAACATGCAAAATATACTTATGTTCTCCATTTACATACATTCATCATGGAAAAATCATGCAATTTAATTTCAATAAATACATTATCTAATTAAAAATCTTGCAGAGATCATTAAAACTAATTTGTCATTGGCAACAATAAAATTGAAGTAATAATTTAATTTTTACATAGAGATCACAATTACAACTTCAATAAGAGGCATTAAATTTGATCATAAAATACATTTTTCGTCAGTGCCTAAGTTGAATTTAGGTGCATCATCCAATGGCACCATGGAGGCCATTAGTTTTCCATTAGTTTTACAATATTGATTTATTTCAATGTAAATACATGCTTAGAAAGGGACGCTAATTAAATAATAATTGTCCATTGCTTCGTGGATTGCGTTTAAAGCGCAAGAGCAGGTAGATCAAAGTTCAAACCAGCACCTTTGGAATTTTCCCCGTGTACCGTGGCAAATTGCAGCAACGAATTAAATAAAAGTCCAATTGCTGTATAGCCGATACAGTAATCTTTCGTTGGTAGGACGGCATTTTTTTGGGTATCCGGATATCCGATCAGACTCTTCCAACAGAGAGCAAGCCACCTTAATAGCCAGAGGCGCCACCACTTTTACCACCAGCAGAACCACCACCACCTTTGGAGCCACCTCCATAACTGCCGCCGGCGGAACCGCCACCAGAGGCGCCCCCACTTTTGCCACCACCTGAGGCGCCACCTCCATAACTGCCGCCAGCAGAACCGCTACCAGAGCCTCCACCACTTTTGCCACCACCATACCCCCCACCAGAGGCGCCACCTCCGTAACTTCCTCCAGCAGATCCGCCACCAGAGGCGCCACCACCATGACTGCCACCACCAGAGGCGCCGCCCCCATAACTGCCACCAGCAGATCCGCCATCAGAGGCGCCACCGCCATAACTTCCAGATGATCCAGAGTCACCTTCGTCGCTACCTCCATATCCGTGCATGGTGACTCCATTCTTGTCTCTGACGGTGGCCTGGAATCCGGTAGCCCAATCGGCCACATAGTCCACGGTACGCGTGCTGCCGTCCGGTTCCATCAGAGAGTAGCTTCCGGTCACCTTACCCTGGGGATCGGCCTTTCCGGTCTCCTGTCGCGATTGGAAGTTGTATGTCTTGGGGTCTTGCACGTCGTAGGCAAAGTTAAAGTTGTAACCCTGCGAATTAACGAATAAGAAAAGAGTTTATCTCAAAGAAATCGCAACCATTCATTGACATCAATAAATATCATCAAGCCAATTTTTGAAAATTTAGAAAATATGCTACTAGTATTAATCTAGCTAGAAATTTATTTGACTATCAAGTTAAACAATTTCTGTAAGCAAAAAATAAAAACTAACCTTTTGTAAACATAAAGATACAAAATATAACGCACCCCTCTCGGTGGTTCAGCACTGTGTGTGTGGCTTATATATTTTTTCAAAATCAGAATTTAAAAATGAAAATAAAGTAATAAATTACATGTATTATAAAAAATAAAATAAAAATAATTTTTGAATAAGCTGATCAATGTACGTATAGTAGCTGATCTTGCGGTCTTTCCGTATATTTTTTAATTATCAAAACCTGTATAGATTTTAAAAACTGTCCATTTTGCAATTGGAAAATATTTCAATTTTAATTTGGAATACGTAAAATTTAAATCACACATCAAGTTATCTACGCTTAAGATAAGAACTCGATGAATGTATGTGAATGAATATAATACCAATGAGATCTTTTTTTGTAAATAATTAACAGCAAAGGTATAGTCATTGCATTCAATGTATACTTACGTCATTGTTGTTGATGGACGTCTTCAAGGCATCAACCCCATCAGTGCGACTGGCCGAGCCCCCTCCGTATCCTCCGGAACCACCTCCACCCATCGAGGAACCACCTCCGTATCCACCGGAACCACTTCCACCCATCGAAGAACCACCTCCATATCCTCCGGAACCACCTCCCATCGATGAACCACCTCCGCCCATTGATGAACCACCTCCGTATCCGCCGGAACCACCTCCACCCATTGATGAACCACCTCCGTATCCGCCGGAGCCACCTCCGCCCATCGAGGAACCACCTCCACCCATTGATGAACCGCCTCCGTATCCGCCGGAACCACCTCCACCCATTGATGAACCACCTCCGTATCCGCCGGAACCACTACCACCCATCGAGGAACCACCTCCATATCCGCCGGAACCAGATGAACCACCTCCGGATCCACCACTGCCACTGCCGCCGTAACCACCCGAACCAGAGGAACCGCCACCTCCGTATCCAGATGGTCTACAGTGCATGGCCGGAAGCAATATGGCGACAAAGGCCATACTTGCTACCGCGGTGAAAGACTGGAAATGAAAAATAATTAAATTGATTAGTAGAGCTGGAAATTTCTAGCTTATGCAAAGAATCTGAAGAAACAGTCACACACAAATATATTCGTCAGTTTTTATTTAATAACTTTTCCTTGCGGTTACACCGTTGCATATGTTGAGCGTCCTAGATGCAAATTTCTATCGTGATGGGTACAAATTGCCTGTTATGCATGTTTTTTTTTAAATACAAAAATGCATGACAGTCTGCGAGCTTGATCATGTTCCAGAACGAAATTAGTCTACAGCATTAATCGAATTTAAATAAAGAAGTACGAACGAAACTTCTGTTCATATTTCTCACTTTCTTAATTAAACATTAAACATTAAATTTTGAAGAGTTGATGGATACTTCAGTTAAAGCTACATTTCTTGCACTTTATTCAAGACAGTCTATAAATTTAATGTGACTGTGGTCGTACAAAAATTTCGAATATTTAATAAATATTTAATTACTTAAAATTTTGGTCTACGACTAATCTTCTACCGCAATTTAAAAATTCATGATTTGAAAACATTGAAGAAAATTTTCTGTGTTCGAACGAAAAAATTTCAAAATTAAATTTCTCGTTTTTCTCTGCATTTATCCGCTTCAAATATAAGTTACTCTTTTTATATTATTCATTTATTTATTATATATTATTTTCTGTAAGCTTTTTATCAGTTAATACCACTTTAAATTCACAATTATAACTTTTAACTGCAATTAAAGTTTCCTATGTCGTGCAAGACAAGAGCAGACAATATAAGCTATTTGTTAATTATTGCAAATGTAACTTCTTTCTCGACGGATTCAATGCTTATCCGAGACGGCTCACCTTCATTTTCTCTTTTCAGAGAGACGTTATACGATGGCTGGAACAAGGAACGTTGTTTGAAAGTGTTGTTCAACGTCCACACTCAAAGCTGGTACTATACCTAAATTCGCTTGTGCCGATCGCTTATATACGCAAAATCGAGCCCACATTTGAATGGCAGACCGCGTCATAAACGGCACTCGACCAGCAGAAAGGCATTTGGCGAGAGTGAGACACAGCCAGAAAACACAGACAGAAAGAGAAATGGATCGAGCGTGGCGGATTTTTATTTTTGCCGGTAGACTCGCATCGTCGCAAGTCGGAAAAAAACGGCCATTTTCATTTGCACCTGTCTGTTCATCTGGTTATGTACTCGAATGCAATACTTTTGTATATACAAAAGTATTGCAATCGTAATTGCATCTGTAAGCACAATGTTTTATTTTTTGAGGCTGGCAAACTGAATCCTTTTTTTGAGGAACTTAGTTTCCTAGCTTCCTTTTCCAACGAAGAAACATTAAGAACGGTTTGTTTCATTTTTGAGGAACTAGAATGGAAGTTTCTTTTCTGTGTACAGTTTCTTTTGCCAAAACTTTCAGTTATCTTCTAGCACAATTTTCCAAAATACAGGGGAACAATTTTACAGCATCAAACAGAAATTGTTAAAGATTTTGATCGACATATGCACTTTAGATCAGTTTCCGCAACTTGAACACTGCAATTAAAAAAGATAGAACGCGCGAAGCGCCACGATTTTTAAGAAATTTGCAAAACCAATTCCGGACTGTCGAAGCAATGAAACACGTTCATTAGGAACGGCGGTGGAGCGCCAGAAAAAATGCCCGAGGAAAAATACAGTTTGGGAACCGAAGTTCTAAGGAATTTCATTATCGGGATCTTTCTGTATTCTCTCAGCATTTTGCAACACAACCGCTTCTCAACTTGAACATTTCTCAATTCAGCTTCAATTAGTAAAATCACAAGAAAGTCTTTGGAACTGCCACCACTTTTACCGCGAAATTGAACGATTTTCGTTCAATTTTCGCTTGCAAAACTACTACAACTTTCACCGCAAAATTGGCAGATTTTTGTTCAATTTTCAGTCTGAAAAAATATTTTATTTGCTTTTTTTTATCATTGACGAATAGCTAGGACAGCGTTCTAGACTCAGAATGCGACACCAGGTGACCTTATACTGCCACGCTCTATCGAAATGGATGCAACAAGAAAAACTGAATGATGGCTTTACAGAGCAACATGCATCATGGCATTGACATGGATTGCTGGTAAAGTTATTCCTCCCCTTTTCTCGCCCATTAACCCAAATCAACCTTCTTTTAAAGAATCCCTAAGAGATCGCATGTCGGTGCAGTACACTGAATACATATTTTAATTAGTCCGGCATTCTTATTAAAAAAAAATGTATTGTGATGTGCCCACCTCTGGTGCATGACTGCAACGAGATTAGTTGTTTTTGTCTTGAAATCTCGGTGCACAAAGAAATACTGAATGGTCGGTAAATACCTACGGTATGGGTGTTTAAATTAAAAACTAAACGAAGTAGATAGCGCTTCAAATCGCCATTTGCGAAATCCCTTACCCGATGGCGGCAGGTTAGATCGAAAAGAATTTGGTGTTTTTATGTTATTTGATAAATTAGACGTTTCCTTGTTGTAATACAAGAGGAAACTCTTTTATTTTTAGAACACCCTACACATAATAGGTTAAATATAATTACCACAATCTTGTCAATTTCGTGCGTTTCTATTGCAATATTGCAAATTGAACGCCGAAATAATGCTCAGAAATAATGTTTTGTATTGACAATGTGCTCGACTAATGTACACTTATCCAATGGAAAATTGATGAAATGAACAACAATTTGGAACATAAATTTTTGATAAAAATCCATGATGAAACTATTTTTAATTTCTTCAAATTTTTATGGGTAATATTGGTTGGTGAGTGGGCTTTTGTCAAGTAATTGACCTTGTCAAATTCAATCGTTCGTTAAACTGTTATCTGACCTCGTACTTTCTGTGAGAAACGAGTGGATTGATTTGAATCAGTCCATAGACGTTTTTTAAACTTGCGCTGCTTCCTATCGACGGTGTACATACGTTTTGACTTATTTCTCATTTTCTTTACATACTTTTTAATTACGAAAAATGAAGAGACACTGCTCTGCCTTTACCCGTCTCATATGTTGGTACGTCTTTTCGAGTCGTGTCTGCCTCCTGGTGACAATATGCATAAGTGCTCTCCAATTGGATCTGAACATACACATGTATACTGCATTTGTCATTGCATCACACATTGTATTTAATTGTCAGACAAGAATTCGATTCATCAACGAATTCTTGTCTAACGATTTTTTTTTCTTTCATTAATTTTATGAGTGCGGTGTTGAAGCATGTGCTCTAATTACAGAATATACCAATTGAACTGCTCAAACCTGAAAAGCTATGATGCGCGAACCATTTAAATAGCAAATCCATTTAAATATACGGAAAATAAAAAAAAATAAAACCGGCAAAATTAATTTGCTCCAGTGATCAGCAACAGTGTTGAAATCGAAAGTTTGAGTATTATATATATATTTTTTTAATTTTACTAGGTGGGGAAAATTATCGTTCTATTTACGCTTGTATACTGTATAGACATCTACGTGCGTACGAGTGTATTTTTATATTTTTAATTCATTAATCATTAATCTGAAAACAAGAATGCACGCATGCAAAGTGTAAGGATATAACGATCATCGTTGTGAGAATTTAGACCAATATGAATTACCCGCGAGTACTATTTCCAAACTTTTTGTTCATGAAATTCAATAATTCATTAAATATTTTTAGGACTTTTTTTATCAACAATGCGTGACCTTAGAAAATAATTAAGAAAAGAGATATCGAGTTTTCTTTTCCAACTCTCTCTCGCTTTTCTTACTATTTGTTTCACGTGGTGCTTTATGAAGTTAATCTTAATTATTTAATTTATTTCTTTTATAGGACAATATGGCGTATTCACTGCGCTACCACTAATAAGACTAAATGATTTTGTCAAGGCCAGTATTTTTTATTTCCGCCATTTTTTATTATTCACTTCTTTCAATAAAAGTGAACCAAACAATGCAAAAAAAAAAGTATATTACAATTTTTATTTATGTACATAAATGAACATTCATTATGAAGAAAATATTTATTATTTATGTTTACGCATCTTTTTCACATATTTTTTCACTGAAACCAAGCATTTTTGGGAACTTAACCAATTTATATAACTTTAATATGCCCAAAAAAATATACAGTATATAACGACATAAAACGATTGCAAGCATGACCCTCAACAATCGAGAAATATCAAAATATACTTAATATTTGTCTAAATATCTAAAGACACAACTGATTGCAAGCACGAGCAATAAAAGCAGATAATTCCAAACTATAATTTATTACTAGTATGCCCAATTAATCCACTAATAGAATAAAATAAATTGCAAATGATGCGTTGTATGTTCTTTACAAACAGCGTACTACCGTAATGCAATGAATTGTTATCTACTGAACAACATTCAATGTGATAGTTGCTGAACAAGAATTTCTGCCAGATGATATCAAGCGGATTGCAGCAGCATAACAATCATTATATTTACATTCATGTTAACCGGTTAAGCACAAGTTAAAGCCGTATCGTGGTTTAATTTCCGATCAAACCACATTCCCCCAAACCATTTCAAAGCATTTCATAATGATAGGATTCATTGGATTAATCACTTCGATGAATAACTAGATTTAATAGTGGTAGGGTAGATAATCCGTAATCCAACAGCAAAACTCTTAATAGTAATGTATTATGTCGAGGCCATGGTGCCTTCCAGATCTCGTCTACATGTCATAATTAAAATAAATTCCCATCTGGATAGTGTGTTTTCATTTGCGCCGAAGTCATGTACCAAGGAAATATGCTTTGTCCGGATTCTGTATGTGATTGACTATTTTATGTTGGTATCATTGGTATAATACTTCATTTCGGATCATTAACCATTTTTACTATACGAATTTAAGTTTTACAACCATTTTTTAAACTATTTTTTAACATCCTCACTGAAGTGTCACATCAGAATATAATGTAGCCCTCTAATACTTTGAACAATTGCGGTGGGCACATTTTCACCAGTACTACGGGATCGAATAAACGAAAGCCCGAGCCAGGACTCCAACCCTGGATCGTCGCACAATAGCCGGATGCTCCAAAGCCTGGACTAAGACGACCTTACCTTATTAAGCTTTATATATTATCAAATACATGTATACTAATTATTCAGTTGTGTTATTTTTCTATTCCTGTTTAGATGTGGTTAAATGTTAAAATGCACATTTACACTCAGTACCTCGCGCCCCCAGCAGAGGCACCACCGTAACTTCCGCTGCTTCCACTGGAAGCTGAACCACCACCGTATCCGCCACCAGAGGCGCGACCACCATAACCACCAGAAGCACTACCACCACCACCACCAGAAGCTGAACTTCCATAACCGCCAGCAGATCCACCGCTAGAGGCGCCACCGCCGTAGCTGCCCCCGGATCCGCCACCAGAGGCACCACCGTCATTTCCTCCTCCGTAGCTTCCATCGTCACCGCTTCCGTTACCGCTGTCGTAACCGTGCATGGTGACTCCGTTCTTGTCCTTGACGGTAGCCCTAAATCCGTTGACCCAGTCGGCCACGTAGTCCACGGTACGCGTGCTGCCATCGGCTTCCATGAGGGAGTAGGTTCCGGTGACCTGACCCTTGGGATCGGCACTTCCGGTCTCTTGGCGAGACTGGAAGTTGTTGTACTTAGGGTCCTGCACGTCATAGGCGAAGTTGTAATTGTAACCCTGTTGATGAAACAATTAAAACTGTTGAAAATTACTGAATTCTAAACCAATATTGAATATTCCAATAATGTCATCATGTGAAAAACTAAATAAATGAATTAAATCAGAACAAACGAATTACTCTATATATTAAACCAATGAACAGAGTTTGTTTGTGGCTTTTTTGTTCTCTTAAACTTCGACAATAAAATATAGTCCATTAGACACTTTTAATTATGCGTTAAATCAGTTATTTCATTTAATTCAGCGCCAGTGTTGGAATGTTTTTTATACCACCATCGTTTAATGCAATTATGCTTACGTCATTGTTGTTGATCGATGTTTTCAGTGCTTCGTAGCCACCGCTTCCACCAGAACTACCGCCACCATATCCACCGGAAGAACCCCCAGCGCCACCTCCATATCCACCGGACGAACCTCCAGCGCCACCTCCGTATCCACCGGAAGCGGAACCTCCGCCCATGGATGAACCACCGCCGTATCCTCCTGAACCAGAAGAGCTACCACCACCGTATCCGCCTGAACCGGAAGAACCACCGCCACCGCCACCACCACCACCCCGGTAGCCGCCTGAGCCGGAGGAACCACTGCTACCGCCTCCATAACCACCGGAACCGGAAGAGCCACCTCCACTACCGCCATATCCGGCGGGCCTGCAGTGCAAGGTGGGAAGCAAGATGGCGACCACTGCTACGCAGGCTAATGTGGCGAATGACTGAAAAAAGCGTGAACACTTTGGTCTTTATTTATTGTAAAACTATAAACCCATTAACACTTCTGTAACTCCATTAGCACATCAAACAATTTTTTTATAAAACTATAGTTCAACTTCTGAACACCCTTGTCTATATTTATTTGTGTTGAAATATTAATATTGGTAGTTACAAAACCATTATCGGTTTGTAAAACCACTAATGAAGCCATTTATTAATTGTAAATTGTAATAATATTCTTTTCCCAAATAATTGAATTTGTAATTTTTAATTTTTAATTGAACAGATCTTTAAACAACCGCTGCGCCGTTTATTTATCCAAATGAATCATTCTGTTAAGCAAAATATTTGTGAAATATTTTCCATTAAAATAAAATGATATTGAATATAATAAATATAAAATAATTTAACACGATGAACAAAATCCGATAAGCTGTTTTACCTAACTGACTGGGAAATAAGAGCAGATCAAAGCGCGTTTTCTGGAGCTTGCTCAAGATCTTTGGATTCCCCATGAGAGTGGGACACTTTGTCATATCAATGTCTAAACGCACCCCATTCAGGCACGTTTGACAAGTGAATGCCAGGTCATTTTCACATGGATATTTGCAATAAAATATCTTTCTTACCTTCATTGTTACAATATGATTTTTGCGGGCGAGAAATTTCTCTCTCTCCGAGACTTTTCTGATTTAGAAAAGCGGATTTTCGCTCGACTTTTCCCCCACTACACTGCTTAGTCCGGTATTTCTACCTGTGGCTCGAGAAAAGGTGATGATTGCTTGACGCCGGGGATTTCTGTTATGCCGTTTAGTCGGCTCCGTCGGTCGTTTATATAGGGAGAGCCATACCGCGCTCGACTCTCCGCCCACATTTGAATAATAATAGGAGAAACGCTTTTGCAAATGGCAAATCTGCATTCGACCAAGAGGAACGTTAGTGATGGCAAGAGAAAGGATGCGAATGGGGTGAGGAGAGAAAAAGAGCGGAGGAATGGGGGAGGGGGAGGGGATAAATGCAAAGTTTCGCCAGACGCCGGTAAAGATAAATGATAGGGGGCTCTTTGCTGCTAGGAGCGTATCGTCGCGTGTCGGGATAACAACGGCCATTTTGAGTATTCAGTCGTTATATGAATTGGCCGTTATCCTGGCATTAGAAAAAAATACTTTGTAGATGAATCCGACGAAATAACATTTTTTAGTAAAAAAAAATTCTGAATAAGAATTCGACGAACTGCAAAACGTGAAAGCTAGGTTTTAAGCGTCATTTGTGTAAAGTCGATGTTTATGTGGCGCTCACTATTTTTTTACTTTTAAGGGACTCAACGTAAAACAAATGTGTCATTGACTTTTTTTTCAATGCCCAAATCAATTTTTGTTTAATCACTTTAGTGATAATCATTACAGGATCACTACCCCTCGTGTCACTATGGCGATTTGTGAGGGGCAGTAAAGGGAAGGGAAGAGGAATGGCTGCTGGTATAGCCAGGGTGCAGGATCCACCCCTAAACTCTGGACTACCTAATGGAAGCTCAGGGGTGACGCTAGTACCCCAGGATCAAATAAACGAGAGCCTGCGCCGGGAATCGAACCCGGGACCGTCCGCTCCGTAGGATGTTGCCATACCCACTGAGCCTTCGGTATGTACGTAATATTATTGCTTTCCTAAAATAAAATAAATCTAACACAAAACGAATATCACAGTAATTGGTAGAAAATAAAAAAGTAATATGAAATAATGCAATAAAAAAGGGTTACAACTGCTCATTCTTACTGTCAGGCTGCCTTTTCCCACATAATTGATAATTCTACTAACTATTGCACCAGTAAAGTTCACCACATTAGAAATCGCTTCGGGCCCGTCGAAATACGTGACAAATCTTATTTATTTTCAGCAATTCCTTTTAAGGCATCGTGTACTAATGTATTTTGCAGGGGCGGTCGCTGCGACCCAACAAGATGGCAGGATAATCCCGAAATGTGATGGCATAATTCCCTACTATAACGCACGTACGATGCTCTATTGGACGATCATAGTAAAATTGGAAGTAGTTTGAGAGCTGCGGCGTTGCAATTTCTCAACCTGTCAGTGTGAAATGAATGGGAGTCCCACGTTAAAATGGTCGACGAGTCCCAGCTGAAAGGCGTTTCGAATGACAGAATCCAACGTGGTCTTTTCAGCGCGCATATATGAGATATTTAATAAACAATAAACTATGGTTCTATTCATCGCACAGAAATGGCGTTATATTTGTGAGATGCAAAAGGGGTGATGGCGGTAACAATGCGCAACTCTTGAGAAAAGAGAGGAGGAGAAAAAAAAACAGGTCTACTTCACTTCCCCCTCCCCTTCAGGCAATTACAAAATAAAGCAAAACCAAAGAAATAATCGATGTGTTCCTTTCTATGTCAAAACGGAGTGAAGGATGAAAATTCGCCGACAGATTGCCGTAAGTTAAAATATCCAGGAACCTCAAAACACCTTTTATTTTATTTGGATGATTTTCAATCACATGAGGAGCTGGTAACGTTATCCTGTTAAGACTGTCAGACACCTGGGTGAACGTCGACTAAATAATTTCTACCCGAACCAAGATTCGAACCCAGAATCTTAAAAAATACTCGTCTCACTACGGAGCAGAAGGATTCATCGGTATGACATTTACATTGTTGTTAATCGTTAGACACAAGTTAATCCTTTAAACGGGATTGACCCGACAACCACGTCTACGTTCACTGCGGTGTATAGGAGATATCAGTATGGTCTTTTGCCTTTTAAAATCCAACAGTAGTTAATACAATTTTTACAAATGCGAATAGATTTGTGATAGATTTGATACATTGTGGTACAGCAGTTACAACTTGAAAATAACCGAATCTTATTTTGCGACAATTAATAAATTTTAGGAGCTGTGGTGATGGCGGGGATCTATATTTGGGACTCTGTAAGACTGAATGGTGCTCATGACTTTCGAGCTTTGGTGAAAAATAATGGAAATATTTCAAAAAAGAAAATGAAACAGGCAAGCTTTTTGCATTTTATTTGTCAACAAAATTCAAATGAATTAGAAAATGATTCACTAAGACACTATTCAATATATTCGTGTATACTGTTACAGTATTCTTAAATGTGCTACAGTATCAAGTCGATTGAAAAAAATATTTTTTGAACATTTTTGTAGAAATACGAAGTATGGGAGCTGTTCGTTAATGAACACCCAATATTGCACAACTTGAACATACGGACTTGCATTATTTATATTAAAATAGACGTAAGAGCTACTAGGCAAAAGAATAAAATTAATTAACTTACTAAAAATTATTTCGTTTACTCTTGAATAATCATATGTTTTAAATATTTTTCATGTACAACAAATTCTAACACTCTTGTTTGAAACACTATTTGATTTTATACAATATTTTAGGTGCCACAGAAGTGAAGTTGAGCAACAAAGAAAAATGTTAACATTATTAAAAGTTAAAATTTTCATGGTGATTAAAAATCAATTGGATTTAGTAATTAGTATTGCATTCTGTCTAAGCTGCCAGATGTACTGTCAGCCTCATTGTTGCTGCTGCTTCCATGCCCATTCATATATACTCCAGTTGTACTTCCACCACCAATGCCACCTTCATTTCCTCCTGAGTTTCCACTCATAAAGCCATGCTGTGTGACTCCATTTTTGTCTTCAACAGTCGCTCTAAATCCATTAATAGAATCTGCTACGTAATCCACTCTCCGCATGCTGCCGTCGGGCTCCATCAATGAATAGCTTCCGGAAACCTGACCATCACCACCTCCAGTTTCTTGGCGGGATTGAAAATTCATGTATTTGGGCTCCTGGATCTCATAGGCGAAGTTGTAGTTAGACCCCTGCGAAGAATGAGAAAAACTTGAAACAACCAAACTCTTAAGCTTGAAGATAAATTTTACAAAATTTGTTTAACATAGTTTCCAAGCTGCAAAGCCGCATTTGCAAATAAAATATACGCCACTTTAGAATAGATATTACGAGCATTTGAAATTAAAAATAGAAGCAAAATATGAATATTATTCATTGTGTTATAGAAATAAAGGATTTAACTAAAATCCATAAATTATGTGCAATTTTAAAATTAAAATAAAAGGAAAATATGAATATTATTATTTGTTGTATAAAAATGAAAAATTCAAGAAATTAGGAGCTTTTGGATACTTGCATCACTCATAAAGGCTGAAGATTTAAGAGCATCGTTGTTCTCACCAGTCGAGCTGCTACCCATTGTGGAATCGCCAAATTCGCCCATTGATGAATAATCTTCGATTGAATAATTCGGCATTACACTACCCATGGTTTGGCTTTCATATCCACCAGATGACATTCCACTTCCTGAGTTGTCATTCCCCATGGCCATTCCACCATATCCATTAGATAATGTACCTTTTGCAGATCCACCATCTCCCATATCCATGGAACCATATTCACCAGAAGACATCAGTGCTGACCCAATTTCCATTGATGAACCACTTGAAGACATTCCTTTTCCAGAGTTGCCACCTCTCATGACCATGCCACCATATCCATCAGAAGTCATCCCCATTGAGGAACCACCAATTCCTATGGGCATAGTGCGATATTCGCCAGAAGATATCATTGCTTGACCACCGCCCATTAAAGATATGCCTGAAGGCAATCCTTTTCCAGAACTGTGAGCTCCCATGCTCATACCACAACATCCCATGGTCATTCCACCACTTCCCATGACCATTCCACTATAGCCATTAGAAGTCATCCCATTTGAAGAGCCACTATTTCTCATAGGTATGCCACTATATCCATTTGCAGACATTCCTTTCATTGAGTGACCATTACCCATTGTCATGCTACTGTGTCCATTTGCTGACATTCCTTTCATTGATCCACCATTTAACATAGTCATGCCACTGTATCCATTTGTGGGCATTCCCTTCATTGAGCCACCACTATTTCCCATGGCCATACCACTGTATTCATTTGCAGACATTCCATTCGATGAGCCAATATCTCCCATGGTCATGTCACTGTGTCCATTTACTCCTTTCATTGAACCACCATTTGTCATAGCCATACCACTGTATCCATTTGCAGCCATTCCATTCATTAAACCACTATTTCCCATGGTCATGCCACTGCGTCCAATTGCTCCTTTCATTAAGCCACCATTTCCCATCGCTGTACCACTGTATCCATTTGCAGACATTCCTTTCATTGTTCCAACATTTCCCATAGTCATTCCACTGTATCCATTTGTCATTCCTTTCATTGATCCACCATTTCCCATTATCATGCCACTTTGCACATTTGCAGACATTCCTTTCATAGATCCACCATTTCCCATTGTCATGCCACTATCCCCATTTGCAGACATTCCTTTCATAGACACACCATTTCCCATGGTCATGCCACTGTGTCCATTTGCTCTTTTTATTGATCCACCATTTCCCGTGGCCATACCACTGTATCCACTTGCAGACATTCCTTTCATTGAGCCACCATTTCCCATGGCCATACCACTGTATCCATTTGCCATTCCTTTCATGGAACTACCATTTCCCATGGTCATACTACTGTACCCATTTGCAGACATTCCTTTCATTGAGCCACCATTTCCCATTGTTCCACCACTGTGCCCATTTGCAGACATTCCTTTCATTAAGCCACGATTTCCCATGGCCATACTATTGTATCCATTTGCAGACATTCCTTTCATTGAGTGACCATTACCCATTGTCATGCTACTGTGTCCATTTGCTGACATTCCTTTCATTGATCCACCATTTCCCATTGCCATCCCACTATATCCATTTGTCATTCCTTTCATAGATACACCATTTCCCATGGTCATGCCACTGTATCCATTTGTCATTCCTTTTATTGATCCACCATTCCCCAGGGCCATACCACTGTATCCACTTGCAGACATTCCCTTCATTGATCCACCATTTCCCATGGCCATACTACTGTATCCATTTGCAGAAATTCCTTTCATTGAGCCACTATTTCCCATTGTCATGCCACTTTGCCCATTTGCAGACATTCCTTTCATAGACCCACCATTTCCCATGACCATACTACTGTATCCATTTGCAGGCATTCCTTTCATTGAAACACCATTTACCATTGTCATGCCACTGTATCCATTTGTCATTCCTTTCATTGATCCACCATTTCCCATGACCATACCACTGTATCCATTTGCAGACATTCCTTTCATTGAGCCACTATTTCCCATGGTCATGCCACTGTATCCATTTGGAGACATCTCTTTCATTGATCCACTATTTCCCATGGTCATGCCATTATATCCATTTGCAGACATTCCTTTCATTAGGCCACCATTGCCCATGACCATAGTGCCATATCCACCTGAAGACATCGTTGTGGAACCACCAGAGGACTTTCCATTTCCAGCACTACCGCCTGCCATGTCCATTCCACCATGTCCATTTCCAGTCATTCCTTTCATTGAGCCGCCATTTCCCATGTACATGGCACCAGAGGACATCAATGCTGAACTGCCATCCATTCCTTTCATTGAGCCGCCATTTCCCATGTACATGGCACCAGAGGACATTATTGCTGAACTGCCATCCATTCCTTTTGCAAAGCTACCAGCTCCCAAGGCCATGCCACCATATCCATTAGATGACATTCCTTTTGCAGAGCCACCATTTCCCATGGCCATGCCACCATATCCATTAGATGACATTACTTTTGCAGAGCCACCATTTCCCATGGCCATGCCACCATATCCATTAGATGACATTCCTTTTGCGGAGCCACCATTTCCCATGGCCATTCCACCATATCCATTATATGACATTCCTTTTGCAGATTCCCCACCATCCATTGCCATGGCACTGTATCCACCAGAAGACATCATTGCTGAACCACCGCCCATTGATGATATTCCGTTTCCAGAGGTTCTTCCCTTAGACATTGCAGAACTACCATATGCCCCAGCAGCAGTTGGTCCGCCACCACTACTCAAGTAAGAAGATGGGTGGCATATGAAGATGGGAAGAAAGCATGATGCCATTGCCACAACTGTCAGGGTTGGAGTAGCCTTTAAATAAATTTTTAAAAAGTGGTTAGAAGTTAGACAACCTCTACTTTTTGTGATAGGTTGTACTAAACTGTACGTTGATTGACAGAAAGGTTGTGATAATACCTTAGTAACTTTCGACCAAACGACACCACAGGTCTTTTAAAAAAATTCTGTACGTTTTTTAAATTATTGGCCAACATAGCTAAAAAATATTGGTTTTTCTTCTCGACCAGAGAGAAAATGGAAATGGATATTGGCTAACATGTACGTAAACATTTTTTTTAAGCCATTTCTTTCATGTTAAAACACAATCACATCATATGAAATGTTACGGTTTAATTAATGACTTAATGATGCAATAAAAATTATTTCTGTTCCTTAACCCATCAATTTTATTAAATCCTTTTGCGTGTCATTCAAGCTTATGATATGTTAAGAAACAAAGGAAAGTAAAGGTAGTATTTATAATTAGTAGTAGTTGAATATTTATTGACAAAAGCAAGTGTTTTTTTATATTTTTTATCACCAAAGGATCATTTTTTATTTAAGCCACAAGGTGCGTTGCAAGAGTGCTGTACGAGAGATGCCGTATGACATAGTGGTAAGCACATCTAATTGTAATGGTTCCAATTAGACGTGAATGTAACAATTACAATTAGGAAACAATTTTTTTAGTACAGTAATTTTGCCTTACAGTACACAAAATTAATAGCCCGCTCCCTGGGTATACTTTGAAAGAAATACGATGACAAGTCTCACGTAACAGTTACAAATAAATATTGCACGAGAGAATCCGTGTATATTCATAGTACATACACGCATGAAAGGGTTAACAACGGCTAAAAATAAATGTCCACGGGTCCCTGTCCAGTTCCAAAATATGTTCCGAATGCTGTTTCTTTTTACTGCATTTGTGAATTATTTTCAAAATTCGACTAGGACTAGGACTGAAAGGGTTAACAATAAATGTACAGGAAAATGTATTTACCTTCATGTTGCTGTATTTTAGTAACTCTTTTCAGGAACCCCTTATCGGCCTGTAAAACGAATGTGGACTCCCGGCTTTTGCCGCTTCACGTTAGTCGAAATATACGCGAACAAATTGAACTGTGCAGTAATTTTAATTTTTTCACTTTTTCGCGTGTTAAGAGATTACGGTGTAGATATTCTCTACACGGAGCACATATTTTTACGGTCTTCCCTGTTCGATTGGATGACCGCTCATCTCCGTTCGATGTAATGACAGGCATCATTGTCGACAGGTGCTTATATGCGTTTGACTGCGTCATAGATTTGGTCAAATTAAATTTAATAAAAAATAAAAAACAAAAAGTGATTAAAAAAAAGCCTACTACGCTTACGCTTAGATAAGCAGTGTGATGGAAACGATGCGCAGAATGTGTGAAATGTGTAGAATAACTTGTTATAGCTTGAATAGTTGTTACTACGGGCGTACAATAAGTTTCCGAAATGATATTTTAAAAGAAGAATGGCTTCATGGATTTTTATGAAATTCGGCGAAATTAATCTCAAGCCATTCCCGAGCATCTTCCAAATTTGCCAATTCAATGCGAAAATTGTGACGTGCTACAAATTCGAACGGCAGCACGGACGCTGATCGCGTTCATCTGTGTTTCGTCATCAATTTTTTTTTTTTTAATTGCACTGACTTTAAAAAATGTCAAAAAGTTATTTTTCGAAATTGATTAAATGGTTTCAAAATTTGAATTTAAGCTGATTTAAGCGTTATGCTGACTTTTTAAAAAAATTATTACCAAAATGCTTTTAAAAATTTAAAAACATGCAACAATGCAAACGCTGCTACATCCACGTTGGCGTTCTATTTTTTTGCAAATAAAATTGTAAGAAAATATAAGCTCAGGAATGGCTTGAGATTAATTTCCACGAGTTTTATTAAATCCACGAAGTCGTTCTATTTTTTAAAAATCTTTTCGGAAACTTATTGTGCGCTCCAAGTACATCTCAAATGGAAGTAGTGCGTAATTATACGTCAACTCGATGTCGATGATGCGTGCGTTAACTTGCTGGTTTTTGGAGATGCAATTTCATAAAAAAAATCTGTATTTTTGGCCATTCGACAGATTTGAAATTATTGTTGAACAGTGGTTTTATAGCACCTCATTTGTAGTACATTCCGTGAATTTTACATTTGTTCAACGAATAATGTTAGCCATTCATTCCACTCGCACTCTCAATATGTAATTACGATCTAATTTTTTTAACTATGCTCTAGAGCACTTTATTGTACAGCACGTTTGAAGTCATTTTTTCATCCCTGATTAAACGTCAGGCAATTTTGTTGGCCTGCTTTGGATGATCACGTCCAATAATTTATTTTAGTGAATAATTTTATGAGTATGGGGGTTGTTTGAATTTTTAACTCTCATTTTTTATTTGTAACATCGTCGAACAGAGCTGGAAAATATGCTCCCCACGTACCTGCTTATTAGACTTACTTCGCCTACAGGTAGAGCCATTCTAATACACCTTCAGTCTAGAGCAGTGTTTCCCAAACATTTTGACTCACGGAGCCCGTTTTAGAACCAAGTTTAGTGGCGGGGCCCCTAGGAGGCAAAAAAATTAATGGCGCAGCCCCATTTAATACAAGGTAATGGCGTTCGGATACAAGTTAATGGCGTCCAGGAGTGGCCGCGGAGCCCCCAGTGAAATGCTCGCAGAGCCCCAAGGGCTCCGCGGAGCAAAGTTTGGGAAACGAGAGTCTAGAGTTTAAATAAAATGGAAAATTTGACAAAGTTCTTGCAGAATAGAACAGCAACGCAGGAACCTAGGAACGCAGGAACAACTTGGAACCGCTTGGAACAAATTGGAATCATATCATACACCTCCTCGCTCGGTTCGGCGATTTTCAATGTACATATACGTTTCAATTTTTATTTGTGTGTTCTTACTCGTACATACAGTGTGGATTAAAGTTTAAAATAATGTCAGTACTACTGAAAAGATTGCGCGACCAATGCCAATGCCAGGTATTTCCTTAATTTCAAACTAATACATCACTCAAAAAGAAATTTTGGCTTAGTTACACGTTCAAGACATGAGCGACCTGAAAATACGGTGTCGAGTGGGGTGCGTAGCGAAACTGACTTACCTAAC
>JAUJYS010000777.1:0-20546 GCA_033995665.1 Melogona broelemanni | reverse complement strand
GGAAATTTTACAGGAATGTATGCGCATGTTCGTATATGCATGCAACAATTCCTGTACAATATCCACCAACACCCAGTAAACTGTATTTTAAGATTATCTCGTTGTTTTTAGTGCTATTCCTCGTCCTCGTTTTTCAGCAGTTCATCTTAACGATTTAATGTTGCCGTCTCCGTTTCCTAATGGTCTAGGTTACAACCTTCCTCTTCATATGCAGTCTGTCAGTTGAAGTCAGATGCAGTCAATGCAATCAATTTGTCGATTGCGCTCACAGTTTTTAAATTGTTTAGTGTAAGAATAAGTTTGCGGTAATCAGTGTTGGGTATGTTCCCTTTTTAAAAGGAACTCGTTCCCGTTCCTCGTTTCTTCGTAAAGAAAGGACCGAGGACGTTCCTCTTTCCTGTTCCAAAAGAACGGAGACGTTCCTCGTTCCTTCAATTTAAAAATGAACGAGCATAAAATGAGTTCTATGCGGCAGTCCTGTAATTTTTAACTTAATTTTAGAACGAACTAGATGACAAATAACTTGCACCAAATTACCAAACAAATTACTTGTGATTTCAAAAGGCCAGATGGTGGCCTTTTTAGTCATAAAAACAAATAAACCTTCGCAGTTCATCGAGCCTGCTGTCATTTTCATTTGTATCTAATGGAACGTCCTAAATCCTTGGACGTTACTAAAAAAAAAATATGAACGAGGACTTTCCAACGTTCCTCACAAAATAAACGAATTTCTTGGAACGATACGTTCGCCGTTCCTACCCAACACTGGACTAAACGGTTCGTCAAATTGCGCTTGTCAAAGGACTCATTTAAGTTGCGGGCGGTCTCGAGTTCAAACCCCGGTGAAGGGTTCCCCGCTCAGCGAAAATCATTCACGAGCACTCTCAGTCATGCTCCCCACGATCCCCGGTAAATTTAATTTTTAAATGAATTTTCAAAAAAAAAAAAAATATTGAAAATAAAGTTGGAGAGGAAATGAGTTAGTTTCAAATTGCAACGAAACAAATAGGGGTGGGACAAGATACCGCTTCTCGAGATCGACCGGCGTGACCGGCGCCTCGGGTCCATTCCCCGGCTCTTTATTATTATTACGTTTCCAATATGGCAGCAGCGGGTAATTGGTGCGTCGGCGTTCGGTCTAATGAATAGCTAGCCGTAATGCGAGTGTCGCTTCATGAGGGCCAGGTGACGTTTTTAACGCGCAACGTGGCCAAACCTCCAAACTCTCTCCGCTTTTCTCTCTCCTATTTTCGCAAAATTTTGTAAGAAGGAAAGAAAAAAAAAAGAAGAAAATAGTTTTCTTAATCCCCCGTTGGCCAGCCGAAGCGAAAATGTGTTTTCTCGGACTTCAGTTAGGCTTCGGCGGTTATACGTCACCGAAGGACGTCACGCATGGGGTGCCGCGGAATCTGACGTCTGACAGGCGACATGAGTTTTGATCCGAATCATCCGGGGGCCGAGGTCGGTTTGATCCGGGTTTAGTTTGGCGGAGTTGGGAGTCATCACGCGTTTGGAATACTTTTTGGACTGTACTGTAGTAGCTCTATCCGTTTTTGATAGATGGCGCTTTCTGGCACTCTTTATCAGGTTAGTTTCAACTTCCAATGATCCGATATTTAAAATAAATGTCGATACTGTTGATAGCTTACGATTTAATCGTTATTTTTCTCCTAACCCTCTAAGTTAAGGAATTCATTACATATTTTTTCTCGGTCGCACAAGTGCTGCACAAACTGTCGTGGCTTCACTGACGAAATCTTTAACGATGGAAACGCGTATGGAGAGCGAAAGTTTTTTTTTTAATTTTAAGGTAAGGGTTATTTTGTTTGCACAACGACATAGTACTATATTTTGTAGGAGTCTGTTCTAATTTTTCTGCTTTGGGCTTTCAGTCTCTCCAACTCATTCGTCTTCGCCCCCAGTCAGTCCTGGGTTTCGTTCGCTGTAGTTTGCATTGCTGCAAAATTTCTTATTGAAAACAAAGTTTAATTTTTTAATGACACTCTTTAATTAGTATTTTTTGCCTAATTTAACAGTAATTTATTGCAATATATTTTCAAAATAAAATCAAACTAATTTTTAATATTTTAATATCTGACTTTCAATTATGCTGAGAAACGTATATCTTCAGTTCAATTTTTTTATGTTGCAAGCTGTCAAAAATGTTTATCTATCAAGAAACAAACTTGCGTTTTTGTTCTAATCCATTTCGCGCGATGACTCTTACATATTGAAATGTACGTGTATCGGTTTCCTTCCCAACCACAGATAACGCGACACATAACACCTAATTTGAGACGGAAATATATCTCGAAGAAGAAAAAAAAATAACGCGGGATGCCTTTTGTTGTCGTGCCGGTGCGTTGGGCGTGCGCCTACATTGCTAAGCCAAGCGCTAAAAGCATTTGAACGCTCTTTATCATTGAAGCATTTCAAGAATTTTCGCAATTTTACCGTCTGTATTTCAGTATTTTGGTAGGAAGCTTCCAGGAGCATAGACCTTTGTCGAAGCTGGTGAAGGCAATTAGATGACTGGTGATTTTTTTTCTATTTTTTGTTTGGCGCTCTTTCGCTGAGCATTAAAAACATACAAATTCTCACAATTCAATGGTGAAAGTTTGGAACCGGCCACCTTCTCTAAAGGCGAATGAATATCACTGTTGGGTAGAAACTGAACGGAGAAGTTCCGTTCCTAGGACCGGATTTCTTGTCTGATGAATTTAGGAACGCTTAGGTTTTTTTTCCTAGAAAGGAACGCCTGGTTACTCAGAAAGTGGAACGGTCGTTCTTTTTACTGGGTGGTAACAGACCATTTAAATAATTAATATGTAAATATTAAATATTACGTCTCTTATCATTTAAATATATTTTTTTAAATTAATACGTTCGCATTCAAAACTCACGGGATAACAATTTAATTTACTAATGGGATAAATGTAATTTTAGGTATTTAGATAAATCCGGCACTTGTCGTAATCATTATTACGGAACTTTTCGACACACGCTCCTGGAAGGCAGAACGACAACAAAAATGTAGCCTCGCCCATTTCCGGTCAAAGGTGGGCCGAAAAGTTTTTCATTGTCGCGCCGCCGCGAGCGAACGAGTCCTTGTGAGTGTGCGCCCGAAAATGGCGTCCCAGCGTGGTGGTCATGGCCGTGTCTTACGTCGCGTGTCTGTGGGGATAATTTTGGCGGGTGTGGTGGGGTGGAAGGTGGAGGGGCGCCATCTTTGTTTATGTGCTAGAGACCACGCGCGCAAGCCCAATGTTTACATTGAAAATGTACCACCGAAAAAATGAGTTCGTTTTTTTTTTCTTCCCAATTGTTATTTCCGCCTTCTGGTGACGTCATGGGCGAGCAGTGTTGAGTCGAGACCATCGACATGTCACATATGTCGATGGTCTTGGTTGGGTTTCTTTCTTTTGATAATTGATCGATACTGTTAGTGTTTTATTATTTTGTGAGACGAGACCATCACAAATCATAATGCAACCTTTATGATAGTTCCAATGGAAACTACTTTGAAGACTAGTAGGATCCTATGTCATGTGTAGGATTCCTGTCCTGTGGCCTGTATCGACTGTGCTGGATTCCTCATCTCTGCCCTGTGTTGGATTCCTGTCATGTCTCCATGTGTCCTGTGGAGGATTCCTGTCCTGTGCAGAATTCTTATCCTTTGTAGGATTTCTGGCATGTGTCCTGTTTAGGAGTCCTGTAATAGGACAAACTATCCTTAATTTGGAGGTGGTGGTGGTGGTCTTGCGAATATAGGAGGAGAGGGTTATTGGTGAAGTGACTGTATAGAAAATAGGGAGGGGGTGGCGAAAGGTGGCGGAAGAGAGGAGCGAAAATACGTCACGCGTGATGCAGACAAAGATTCGGGAACGGTTTCATGAACGGAGGCCGCGGTTATTACGGCTGACTGCCCAAGCGAGTCCCATGCCATGTAGAGACGGAGGGAGGAGAGACACGAATGAGGCTTATTGGCCGTACGTATCTCTGGTGCGGGGAGAGCGCGAGAGAGCCTTTAATAATAATTTCGCCAAGGAGATCTGCGTTTTGCGGCACAAGGGGCTCACCAACGAGACACATAAATCCTCTTGGGATCACCAAACAGAGGCGAAACGAATCCCGAATCCGAAACTTAAGTGACGGGGGAGGGGGGGCGGTCAGGACTACAGATGGTGCTATTCTGTTTGTATGCTGTTGTGATTGTCTACTCCTATTGCGTTTCGGATCGGACAGAGCAAAGCTCATATTCTCGGCATAAATAAGATTAAAACGTAAACAGAACAATTGCGCTCTGTGGCACTGCCTATGACGGTTCCTAGCAGAAAATTAACTGCATTAACGCAATTGTCCACCATTTCTTATTATGATTTTTGAGGAGGTGCCGTGGGGCTTTGTGGCCAGTGCAAAGTTTGGTGACCACGGGTTTCCGCAAAGCGTAATTCCATTCCGAGGCCACTGAAATTAAATTATATCTTCTTTATCATTAGTTTTAATTTGTGTATAAAACCAGAGCTGTTAAACAATTGGAATCAATTCTTCAGTTTGTTCTTAGTCCTGTTGAATTTCTTGGATTCTTCTTAATTTCTTAGTACAGTTAACTGGTGATCTGGTCTCAGGCCGATATGTCTGTGTGCGTCTATCCTGTGTGTGCATTAATTTTTCTATGTGCTTTTGTGTGGCTTGAAATGTTTATGCCTTTCAGGCAGGCGTAATGCTACGTTGGGTTACGTTGGCTGTGCTTGCGTGCGTTCGCAGTAGCATGGTGTGGTGGTGGTGGTGGTGATGGTGAGTTGAAACACCCCCGCACGCGGCACCGCGACTTCATTTCTCTTTCGCCAGCTACCCCCGTCAGAAGAGCCGAAAAGCCCTGTTAAAAGGCATTAGACCCTTAGTGGGCCTGTGTGCTTTAGTTTATATTGTATACATGTACATGTTCATGTATATGGCAGACGCAATCACATTTTCGTCTGGCCCGTTTATGTGTTTGGAAGTAGCCCATCTGTGTAAGGGTGAATTGTTTGTGTGGATGTTCTAGCCGGTGGTCTTGGAACTTGTAAACAGCATCGTTTCAGAAACAATGCAAACTTGGTTCTTTGTCGTAAATTGCGCGCGTATAAAGGAAGTTGTTCAAATGTGATAAAATACAAGGTGTAACAAAAAAAATAGAACGGGACACGAATTACGTTTTAACTTGAATCTCTTCGAGGTTGAATTACACAAAATGAAATACTGACCTCACCGTGTTTACAAAAAAATGTTCATTAATCGCTTTTCACGCTTTGTTGTCAGGATTGTTTAAATATTATGTCATGTACGCGCAGTATTGACTGCGTTGAGTACGCTCCTTTTGAAAAGAAACACGTTCCCGTCCTTCATTCCTACGTAAATAAACGTATAAAATTTCGGAGAAATCTTAATTCCTCCTAGCGCGATAGCCGAAATTTCTCAAGTCACTTGTCCGTAAAGAAAGGACCGAGGACGTTTCTCGTCCCTCCATAAAACGAAAGGAACGAGACCGTTCCTCGTTCCTTCGATTTAATAATAAACAAAAGTAACTGAGTTCGGTGCGGTAGTCATTTGAACTAACGCTATGATATCGTTGGATTGGCTCGTGGTACTTACTGCGCGAGGGAAAGGCAATGTCAAACCACCTCTGTATTATTCCAAGAAAACTCAGGGGGCTACCTGAAGTCACCAGGTGTCTAGGGATCGAGTGTCGGGGTTCGGAGACGACTTGAGGGACAACAACAACAACAATCAGGTCACAGTAAATCCATTTACATAGAAAAGTAATTTCCAATTTGAGTGGCTCATTGAAATAATGGCCACAGTGACGCGAGGTAGTAGCATTATTATACAGATTGTAATTTTGCTCGACTCGTTTTTGAGGTTGGTGTACGTGCCGGTCATGAAGACAAGATGGCCGACTGTTTCTTACGGCTTCTAGCCGACCGAAATGAAGAAATTGCCTCCTCTCCGCAAAAATATATAGTGATTCGGGCAGGCGTGAAAAGATACACACCGCTGCTCGCACACGTTATGGGAGCCGCCGTGTCGTATCCTCCTGAATCCCCATGATCAAATTAGTTTCGCCTCGAAATTGGGCGTAGCAGTCGATTCACTACATTTTTAAACCAAGCGAATCACCGGTACAAGTATGCGGTTAACTATTAATAAAGATGGGGGGAAAGCTATTTAATGCCCACGTTGTGATGTCATCGCTATAAATGGTGTAATATGTTGGGTTTCGTTTAAATAAGTTCAGGATATTTCGGAAAGGTATTTGCAACATTGTTGTAAAAGTAATATGTTGTCAAACTTAATTTATTCGCAAATATCGAAAAAAAAAGACTGGCTCCCTAGCTGTACATACGCCATTTTCATTTGTATATAATGGTACCGGTACATGCAACTATCATACACCTGGGCCACCTACAATTCCTATTTGTGATAGACTGCTACACAAAAAGAATATCTCACTTTTATGGAATAGGGGGTAGTTATTTTAAAAAACTATTTAAAAAACATACTTTTTAATAGTCCGAAGTATTACCAATTCGAACTGATTACATTTTCACTAGTCTTAGAAATCGATTGAATACGAAGTAAAATCAAATGCACTTTCAAATGCATATGTGGAATTGCATATGCGGTACTATCCCGGGTTGATGGTGGATACCGCGGTGATTGGGGGCGGCGGGTCTGCGGCGGACGCATAGGTATGTACAACAAGCGACGACAACGTCGAAGAAAAGCCGTAATAAACGCCAGCGAGCACGTCAGCATCTCTCGCGGAGCCAACGGCCCGTGATTTGATAACAATCTGGGGGAAAATTCGCGGGTACACACCGTCTACACGTGTGGGGTCTTATCATCCATACCCGTGCTACCTCCAGAGACCCCCGTCTTCACATCGATACACCGGGAAGACGAGCTTTAAAACGATTTGCATGGATATTTGGACGTATCCAAGCAGAATTAAAATTTTCATCTTCGCTAGAATCCAAACTTAAACTACGCATACATAAGTTTGAAGACTAGTTTTCCCAGCCCGCCTCTGCATTAAATAATTATAATTAGCTCCGCTGTACCTTGCTGTCACACAATGCAGCGTCAGGCATTTATTTGTCGTGTATTTGTTGCTGCGCTCCTCAGCTGAATCAGCCACAATTGGGAGTCCAATTTGCGAGAACGTAGATCTGTTCGAACACAATCCTTTATAAATATTTATTGTATATTACAGTATGAAGTTGAGAAAAGAAGCACAGTTGCGGCCATTTTGTGACTCAACGTACCTGTGCTGGACTATCGATCCAAAAGCAGCCAGTGATGCGCGATAGTTTTCTATATATATCCCAGCTATCGACTCCAGTTGCATTCGATTTTTTTAAAAGCCATTTTACCACGTCAATTATGGAAGTTCAGCCAATTTATTTAGTTATTTGACCATTTGAATATCCATATTACTGCGTGCTACTTTATTCCTGAGTGTGCATAGATGCGAGATAGTATACAGGAGTATCGATTGAAAAGCAGTCACCTATCGATTGAAAAACTATCTCTGAATGTATTAAAAAACATTATGCCCATTGGTTTACGTCAATTATACAAGTTGAGCCAATTAAGTAAGTTCTAGTTATTATATCTTATTCTAATTTATGGGCAGGCTTAAAGCTTAGTCGAGCTGTACGTCTTGACACAACAAGACTTTATTTTCTGCTCACTATATTTCTTGCCTGCTACAGGTCCTCCACCTGGCTAAACCTGGAATTCGTCACCTACAAAAAATGGTGTCACTTCCGATTGGAATCTAAACCGAAAGTGAGCGTTTTGTGGCCTAACATTGGGGAAATTACGGAAGAAATTAGAGGGGGTGGGTCTCAGGCGGTTGCATATACAAGGTACACGCGATCCCGGCATATAATATAAGTATATCTATAGATTTCTCACCGAATAGGCTAATGCCTCAAACGCGGAGAAAGAGATGGTGGCAAAGATGCGAATTCCGGCCCACCGCCGCTGCCGCCGCCGCCGCCCGTATATTGTACCCGGTAGATAGATACCCGTCTTTCTATACCCCGAGATAAGAATCGGCGTCGTTAATTCGTCGCCTGCTGCCTCTCTCTCTTTCTCTGCCTCCATCCTCGTGCGCGTACGTGATGCTATTGCAGCGCCACCTAGTTCAGGTGTAGTAATGGGAGTTCATGTAGGTACATGTACTGCCATATGGGGCCATGGCACATCGTGGGAGAACCAGGGGTGTCGAGAATTTTTTTTCGAATGCAGCTACAACGAAAAGAAGACAGGGAAAATAGATGATTTTTTTGTACTGATATTCTGCGTATTTCACATGAGGGATCAATCAGCATCTACCCTGGACGATACCTTATTACGGAAGTCCAAGCAAACATTTTTTTTTTGGCAAATCAATGATCGTCATCACTGAAGCGATCATCACAACAGAGGTTCTATACCCCTCTAATAGCTTGAGTAAGTGTGGAGGGGCACATTTTCACCAGTACCTCTGGATCGGATAACAGAAGGCCGAGCCGGGAATCGAACCCAGGATCGCCACACACGCTGCGACGACCGTACCTTAATCAATAGAATGCTAAACATTCCATTAATCATTTTCGTTCGGGTTCAAAGTATTAATATTTTGTTAACCCAGTTCTGTTTTGCTTTTACTTTAATTGCTTATGTTTAGAGACATTCAATTTTTATTTAAATACGTGAGTACATGCTAATTTTTTCTTATTTTGTTAATTATTAATTTTACTATTAAAAAATAATTGATTGATAAATATTTTTAAATATTAATATGAAAAATTAAAAATAAACATAAAAATTAAGTATAAAAATTAAATATTAATATGTAATTAAATGTGCGAGTATAAATACGCAAATTAAATATCAATATAAAAATTTAATGTTAATATTCAAAAATATCCATTTCAATGCCTGAATTCGAATCGTCAAATCATGACACAAACTGATCAGTATTCGACAAAACTTTAAATGCCACTCAAAACCTTTTATTATTGGTCACGCGAAATGATTTCGCTCCATCAAGTTTAGGCGTGTGTGCGCTCTTTTAACTGCCGATTGGGACTCTGCGAACGTGCATTCCCGTAATCAAAAAGTTGAACTTCACGATTTCACGATATAGTAGATAGTGCAATCGGTCAAATAATGGCTTTCTAATGAGACCATGAACTTGACCGATCGTTACAATACAATCGCCACCAACCATGAATGCAAGAGAGCGGAACAAAATTCAGGTCTGGCTCCAGCATCGTTATGGGATATTTGTCCTCGGCCTCATGAGTCCTCGGATCATGTAAAGTTGCACGCTGTATTAGAAAATAAGCTTTTTCCCCCCATTTGAGATCCTGAAATGATCACGAAGAAATGCCATTAAACGCGGCCATTTTTTCGACATTTTTATTAAAAATTGGATCTTTAAGAGTTGGAATTTAATAGTCAGAATTTCAGAATTGGAATTATTTGCTTGGCTTCCATGGCGAGCAACTTTTTTACGAACTTTTCAAGAAATCCGAGCAAAAAAAAGTTTCCGAGTAAGGTTCTGCCAACTCCACCACGACGTGAAAGCCACATGGCACCAGTCCACCAAAAATAAGTTTTTATCAGTTGTATCCAGTGTTGGTTAGAAACGGAACGGAAAAGTTGCCGTAAGTGTGCATCAAATAGAAAACGCTATAGATATCGATCTTTGTCAGCAAAATTACATATGTCCTTTAGATCAGTTTCCGCAAATATCCAGTTGGTGTCATCATGAACGAATCACATTACACCATTCGGCATCTTTTAAAATATATGAACGGAAAAGGAACGGAAGAGGAACGAAAAAGGAAAGGAACTGAAAACGGTCAGTTTACTTTAAATTTCTGTAGGAACTGGAACGGGGACGGTTTATTTTTTGTGGGAGGAACGGGAATCGGAACGGGTTCCTATTTTCATGGGAGGAACGGGAACCGCAACGACATCCTTTTTCCAAAGGAGCCATCCCAACACTGTCAGTTTTATGGGTAGGGCCTCTGGAGGATGCAAATCTAGTTTGCCCCGAACGTCGGTAACCCTTTCACGACGGGGGTCCACTCTTAAATGGCGATCAGCGCCGATCAGCGCCCATAGTTGTCTTACTTTTATGCGAGACATCCCGCGGCGGGACCCGTAGCCTTCGAAAGGTCGATTCCTGTTGAGGTGGAATTGGGTGGGGAGGGAGGAGGTGGAACGATATATTTTATAGCTTCTCTTCTTATATGCTATGCATGGACGCGAAAATGAAAGCAGATTTTTTTTTTTTCTTGGTAAAAATTTCGAATTCCTGTCGGCGGTAGTTTGGTTCGTGGCTGTCGGCTCACAGACAACCGTGGCGATAAATAAAGATTTGAAAAAAAAAAGAAAAAAAATGGCGAGTTTTCAGAGAGAAAGAACGAGAGAGTTTTGGATCTTTCAAGGAAAGCAAAAGAACAACCAGATAATAATTATAACAATGAGAATATTTACTGGATGCTGGTGAGGTGATGAGCAAGTTTGCTTCGCATTTCTGGAGTTGCTTGAACTCTACTGGTTTGCGAAAAACATTTTTACTCTCGTGAGGCCTGCTTCATTCTAAACGTGATCACCTTTTTCTGAGACTTGAACGCTGAGAAATGTTTATTTTTTTCGACTAAGATCCGATCCGATGTACGATTCCAATTGATATTGTTTTACGTTTTGCTCCATGGAATTAGAAAGAAATATCTTCGATTAGAAAGAAATCAAGAAAGAGTTCCATGCTCTTTATACGGGTGCCACACGATCACATAAAGTTTCGCTGCATTCGAAAAGTACCTCTACCTACCTTAAAAAAGTACCACTCGAAAATATTTGTATCAAAATTGTGTGACTAACTGTCGGGCATGTGACATCTTAAGAATTTCGCTTTAAATGTAATGAATGTTTTTCGTTTGGTGGAAGCTTTCTACAACGAAGACGTGTTGCATCTGCTTAGTCCACCTCTTCGTCTGGTGGTATCCATGTTGTTGTATCTGTGTTGTGTAGGATGGGAACGGATAAGTTCCGTTCCTAGGAATTTTTACCTTTTTTGAACGCCTAGGTTTCTTTAAAGGCCTAGGAGGTAACGTTTGAATCGGTTTGGTTCCTTTTTTATTTTGGATACTTGTTCTTTCATTTTTATACCTGTAAAATTTTCCATCCATTTTTTTTTACATCCAGAAAACGTCCATTTTGGCGTCATCATGAACGTAATCACAATTTTTTGTGAACTTTTTTTAGATTTAGATTTTAGATTTAGATGGAATAATTGCCGCGCTGTAGCATAATGGCAATACGTGTGAAAGGGGAGGGTTGTGTGGTAATACGAGAGAAAAAGGGAAGGAATACTGGGGTTATGGGTGATTGGGACAGACTGGCCAGATGCGGCTAGCTCGTTGTTTTGACTTAAAGGAGAGAAGGGAGGGGGCGTTAACTTTCATTCACTACTCTGCATCTTTTTTTAAAAATATGTTTTAATCGAAGGAACGGAATAGTTCCTAGTTCCTTTTGAAAAGGAACTGGAACTGGTTCCTTTTTTAATGGGAAGAACGAGAACTGGAACGGGTTCCTTTCCAAAAGTAACGAAACCAACGCTGCACAGATTCAAGGAGGTCTCTGTACGATATGCGAATTCGTGATCGGTTTTTTTTTCTTGCCTATTAGAAAAAATGCGGCTTTTATTTTTTTGTTTGTCTGTGCTCATATTGTTGTCGAAACTTCCTCTCTCTCTCTCTTATTCTCAGCCGTACTCAAAAACTTGGTCTGTCTAAATTCCGTCGGTTTATCACCTGATTATCTCAAACCTCGTTGTTTTCTAAACACACTCGTACTCACGCTTAAACAATGCTTTGGAACAAATAGCTCAAATAGGACGATATAGATAGCTCATCAACTAATATTCTTCCCATAGCTGGCAAAATGTAGTCAATTTTTGACTTGAAATTTGTCCACCTTCACCTCCGCCTTGGTGCAAAAAAGATTATTCCAGAAATATTCGATAGATCAGTAATTAGTTAATTGATTCTTAAACGTAAAGCTGCTGGTACGATTACCCCTATGGGCATCATAGTTTTCAATCGGTGGAAACACAACATGATTGACAGGTTTATGATTCTATCGGTCCGTTCTCAGATCAGTTTTGCCAAAACTCAGTTCGTCTCTTTTCCGGCGCTGCACCGGATCTCGTCCCTCTCGGTTCTTAGAACTGCGTATGATAATTTTTGCTAGGGCGGTAGACGTTATTTAAAAAAAAAATATCTCGGGATGCCGCAGTATATTAAAAGCGAAAGTTGAATCCTATCGTCTACTTTCTGTCTGGCTGACGTAGACGATGCAACACTGTAAAATCCCCACGTAATGAAGACTACTGATGACTGCATTTTTGGAGATCGACGAAGCAGGTACAGTCAGCTATTATCATTTATCATTTAAAAAAAAACTAACTATTAACACGCGTATTGTGTACTCGAGGGTTGCGTGGAGATTTTGCATCGTTGTCGGTCATTCAGAAAGTTGACGATAGGATGGATACCCTGGCATTTAATTTGCCGCGGCATACCGAGTTAATTTCTTTTCGGCGAATAGGGATCTAAGCTCCTCTAGCGGCAGAAATTACAGTTAGCCGAAAAGCAACCATTTAAAAAAAAAAAGTACTGCGCGAGCTTTTTCCTTAACTGATCCATCCGATCCATTAAATGAATCCATTAACTGATCCGAGCTGATCCATTAAATGGAAAATTAGCGAATACTAAAAGAAAATCGCGATACTTCGATGTGCAGGATTTATTTTCACCTGGAAGGTCAGGGAAGTCAGGGAAGCTAATTTTAGTCAGTACCAGAGCTTGTTTCCTTTACGTTTATCCTCACCACTAGGATCGCGCTCGACTCTATTCGCTTTCCGGAGTAAACATCGTCGAGCTACAGTTGTTCCCTGACACGTGACGTCATACTAATATTTTTGCATCATCCGACAGCAATACGAGGAGAAAGCTCGAGTTCTCAACGCTGCAAACAATAACCCTATTTTTGTTTGCCAACACCCATTACGTACAGCCATATTTTTGCGTACTGCCGAGTCGCGACAGGGTGGGTGATGGTGGTGGTTTCTGTTTATTCTGCAGAGAGCTAGCTAGCTGGAACTATTCACGACAATGTCGTGTGGCCCCTCCGCGCTATTATTGTAAGTCTCGGCTACCGAACGTGCATTCAGGGGTTGGACAAAATAATGGAAAAAATATCTACGTGCACCTTATAGATAACCGTTTCCGTTATTTTGTCCAACCCCTGTAGATAGCCGAGCAGAAGGCGTGCGTGCTGCAGTAGTAAGCCGCCGCAAAATGTTAATTTTGCGCGGGAAACCCCCGCAAACGCCGGCTGTACCCAACAATTATTACCGATGGAAGATTTGCGACGCTAAAATTGCTTATATTGTGAACACGCTGACATAAATGTTTCACAACGCCTGAATATGAAGAGAGAAAAAGAGAGCCATCAAGTTTCCACGAGAGTTGGGGGAGTTGGTGTGGAGAAGCTGTTCTGTTCGTAGACAATCGAGGGGTAAAATTCACAACTTGCGGCCACGAAATGATCTCGACAAGGGTAGGGAGGGGTGCGTTTCGGATTTCCAATTTTGCATAAAATCTGTTCTTGTGTGAATATAATTTGATAGCCGATTGCGACTCGTTGCCCCATTGTACACAATGTTCCCGTTTAATATGTTCGAGTTATTGCAAATCTGTTATGAGAAACAGTTTGCGGAAATTTAATTTTTTACCCGTTGGCGGAAAGGTTAACTTTTTATTACATTGAATTCAACGTCTCGGACAGAGATTGATTTAATTCTATATTTTTGTCCTATTTCGAGATTTTGCCACTCTCAGTTTGTCTTCTTTTCCGGCGCTGTACAGACCCATTTCTCTATTCCTGTTAACTTTTTGCTGTTTGGACAAGAAAATTTCTTTGGAGTTTATTTGGCTGCCATTTGAAAGTGAACAGTTAATCTCATCCATTATACCATTTGTTGCCTTTATTTTCAGCTGTTGCACTTTCATTTCTTTCATTAAAAATAGCGCCACGTCATGCACTTTTTTTTAGCAATCCACTTTTGAAATTCCAAGCGTTTCGATATTTTTTTTCTCTCTAAATTCTAGCACACTTTCGGATGGTTTCGATTTACTTTCAGTTCCATTTTCGAATGGTTCCCAATCTACTTTCAGTTGCATTTTCAAATGGTTTCGATCTACATTCAGTTCATTTTTCGAATGGTTCCCGATCTACTTTCAGTTTCTTTTTCGAATGGTTTCCGATCTACCTTCAGTTCCTTTTTCGAAGGAAAACTTCGACAAGTTTCATTTTTAGCCGGTCTGATGGTACGTGCTGTCATTAAATCCGAAAATCAAATTTTTTGAAAAGCTCCGAAAGGATAGATTTCTGCTCTTTTGTCCTGCCCGGGAAAGCTTAAGGCCACGTTCTGAATTAATCCCCGCATCTTTTCCCGAGCGCTCGTGACGGTGCGGTCGTAAATTAAGGTTATTAGCCACGCTGCACGCATAGGCTCGGAGCGCGAGCTCTATCGGCGGGCGCAGCTTGACGCAATTGCTCGCGTGTGGCGCCACCTGGAGGAGCCATCCAGACGACCGCCATCGCTCTCGCCGCGGCCGCCATTTTGCCAACCCGCATGCAAGAACTTATTTGATGATCGGGGTTCCAAATTGTACGTGCAGCGACTGGATGTTTAGGCCGCTGTTTAACATCACCGATGATCTTTAGGTCGTCGCGAAATTATTAACTTCACGAATCAACTGTTGTTTTTAGCGAATTAATCCCATTTTGTAAAACACGTGCTTGTGTTTGCGTGGAATTGTTACATATTTCGTAGAAAATAGAAGATTTTGATTAATTATGCGAACTGTTTTACTGCGAAACGTAGGTGGTCGTGCGTATATTGGCTAATTTTGGGACTGTGATATTCTTGAGTCATTTTAGAAATGTGACTGGATTCAGCTTTGTCGGCGGCAGCAAAGGGTTCTACAAAAACTAAATTAACCTGGACTCTCCAATTCAATTTTAATAAGGAAAATATTACTTTTGCGTTACTGATTTGTTCATTCGATTAAAAAATACATGTATCTTTAAAAAAAGATGCTGAGTGGTGTTAAGATTACGTCCACGATGACGGCAAATTGAAATTTGTGGGAGCTGACTGATCAAAAGGACATATTGCCGATTTTCGGACACAGATCAAACTCTTTATCAATTTCTGTTTGATGCTGTAAAATTGTTCGGCTGTCGACACACTTTGGAAAATTGAAAGTTAAAGCAAAAGGAACCATGTGCACAAAAAAGGAACCTCGGTTCCAGCTAGTTCCTCAAAAATAAAATCTAAACCGAACCCCTAACGTTCCTTCCTAGGAAAAGGAACCTAGGCGTTCCTTAGTTTCTCCAAAAAGGAACGGAACTTTTCTGTTCCAATCAAGAATAGGCTGATTTCGGCAGTTTTGGAAAGTAAACGGATGAAAGGAGGTAAATTATTACACTTTTTTACTTTTAGTTGTTGTCGTTCTAGTTACATTAAACTGTTCAAGTAATTAGATAGGTTTTCAAAATTTTAAAATCCGGTCCCCTCTAATATGTATCCGAAATTCGTCACACCAAATTTAAATGTGGCAGTCGTATGGCGTTTCGTACAGTCCCGGCTGCAGGCGCCCGCATTTTTATTTTCTTTATTTTTTTCTTCTTCACAAATCCGCAATGGCCACATGCATTCAAACTGGATTTGGCGATTTGAAGGCGGCGGAATGGGCGTGGCGTCGAAAATTATTTTCGCCGTTTATCAACGTCGATCCGAAGTCGTTATTTTTAATTTAAAAGGCGATCCATACATATTACTCCCGCAATTATACTGTTACGTGCGTCAGTCACGGCGAGCGAAATAAAAATGCCCGCTCACGAGGAAGGAAAAAAGAAAGGCGACCGATGATACCCGGAATTCCAGCCGCTTACAAATACGAGAGCCCCGGGAGCATTGAAATATCGTAAACATGGGGGCGTCTCTATTCAAACTGCTGGCTATCTAAATGCAGGTTCCCCTCAATTTCTTCTGGTTATTAATCCTATCGCTCGGTTCGGTTCGTTCCTGGGGTGGACGGACGTGATATTTTGCGCGTGATCGAATAATAATTTCGAAAGACTGGAATTAATTGTTTGACAGTAAATTATAAAGCATCCGCACAGCCGCTCTGACCGAGAGGTAGCGTGCTCGCTCGCCAACCAGCGGATCTGTGTTCGATTCCCGGTGTAGGCAATCGTTCGATTGGCTCGTGGTACTGCGAGGGGGAAGGATTGCAAATCACCTCTGTATTCTACCAAGAAAACTCAGTAGGCTTCTGCTCCCTAAAGTCACCAGGTGTCGGGGGATCGAGGGTCGGGGTCCGGAGACGACACGAAGGACTTGAGGACCGATAATAGTCGGCTGTTGGGTTAGGTAAAATAGGGTGGCGAACTGTTTTTGTCGTTATACTATTTTAATATGTAAGTGGTGACTGTAGTGAGTGGGTATTTAACTATTTCGAAACCTGAGCTGGTTTTTGTGAGGAAAATTACAGAAATATCAGAATTAGCTATTCTAAACAGAAATAAATGCATTAAGACTTCGTTTCCCGAACTCTGATCCGCAGAGCCCTTGGGGCTCCGCTGCCATTTCCAAGGGGCTCCGAAAAAAAAAAATAATAATTAAACGCCAATAAGTTGAATGGCATGGGGCTCCGCCACTAAAATTGGTGGCCTCGAAGGGGCTCCGCTATTGAAATTGGTTCTTTAATGGGCTCCGCGAGTCAAAAAATTTGGGAAATACTGTATTATGATATAAACGGTTGCAGGCATGTCCCTCAACAATCGTGGTCGGTTGTGTCCACTTAGTATTCAAGTGGAGGTAAGGCTCTCCTTTATCGACTTTTCCAACCCTTTCCATTTTTGCATCTGGCAACCCAGGGAAACGAAGCAATGAGCCAAAATGTTAACTCTCAATATACCGTAGTTCGGCTTACCCAATTCAATTTTTTCACCAAGCGGCGCCACTTTTCGTCTCGGCCGCGCTACATCCAATGACTCGTACCGGCTGTTCCGGCATGACCACCACCAACTCCAGTCTGCTCTTGCATGTAGCTGGAGAAGATGGGAGGGGGGGGGGTTGATGGATGTGACGACTTAACGGCCGATTCATCGTAACCACTTTGCGAGTCGCCGGACTCGATTATTTTTCCACGCCGTGGTTTTGTTCCAACTTGCAACCCCTGGTCGCCGAAATTCCTCTTTGGGACCGGGGGTCGGCCGTATTACGTCCATGGTTCCATGTGCCTACCACGAATGTAACAAGATCTCGACCAGAAGGGAGTGTCAACAAGGGGACAGCGTCACTAGCGCCAGTCGCCACTGATTATTTCGCTTTCGAAGGGACACTAATGTGGGCGAAAACAGTTTTCTGTTTGCGGTTAGAATTTTTTTTCTATTAGTAACAAATTGATCTAATGTGTACGTCCCGACGTCTAGCTCTGTGGGTATGGCATACCCTGGAGCGGGCGGTCACTAGTTCGATTTTGGGCGCAGAGCTCTTGTTTATTGATGCCACCTTCGAAAGTGGAACGTACACCGGCGAGTGGCTACGCACAAGTGACGCTGTCACGTTTTTTGACAGTCCCATTTTCCTTCGATCTTTTCACAAGCGATGCAGTCACGGGCTACCCTTATAATGGACGATCGGATGGCCGCACCGACGTTATGGCCCGTGGCCGTGTACACTTTTGGTGGAGGGGGTGGGTGGAGGGGTTGCAAGGCGAGGTTGGTTGGTCGGTTGGTTCGCACGGATTTGAGCCGTAAATTCGGATCATGGGTCTCCCGGCCTCGTCCGCCGGCGTGGTCAACGAGCCGTTCGCACCACATTGGCTGTGACATTTGGCCATGCAATACAAGGGCTGTGCTTGTTAAACAAGCGTATTCATTACGGTAATTCCCCTTCATCCTTCCGATCATAATATTCTTATAAAATCCAGTTAAAGTTTAAATATTCAGTAAGTTCAGTTCTAACGTAGAAACACCCGTTAAGTGTATTATTAAATGTATTACATCAGTGTATTAGACGGGTGGATAGGGAAAGATTACCTTCCCTGTTGCAGACACTTTGCACCAGGAACTCTTTCCATAGCAGGCTCTGACATAGGCTGGGCCCTTCCGAACACTCATGGTATTTTTTATTTATTTTTTTTTTTTTTTTAATTCACCGTAGCGCCTAGTGCACTACAGGATTACTGCACCCTCGTGTCTCTTTGGAGATTTAGTTGCCATCGTAAGGATGTGACTGTTTTCTGCCATACAATTTGAGATTGGGAAACATAAAATAGATTGTTACAAAATTTATACGACCACAGTTTGTGTTTCATACGTTTAAGCAGGGAGAGAGTTATTCTGAAGCCAATCGCCACCTTAGGTTTATTCGAGATGCCAATAGAAATCGTTTTCATATCGATTTGATCGATCGATTATGGAAAATTTGGCGAATTCTTTAGTGGGAAAATCGTTTGCCAAAATTATCTTCCACGTGGCTCAGTTAAACCGTTATTCTAATATCGAAAGAAAGCTTTCGGTCGACATCCCAACCTTGTTCTCTTACAAGAAATAACGACATTTTTTTGAATTTACGGGGAAACTTCATTCTACGTGAATCTGTTTACGCTTTTCGCGTTCAATTTTTCAGTATTTGCTGGTAGCCAATGCACATACACGTACACTCTCGTTCACATTTTGTGTTCTCATACCGTTTGTTTTAGCTTGGCAGCTAAATGTATAGAATTACCGACCTATTTGAGAAAGAACTTGCCATTAATATGTCTGTATAGGTGGAGCAACGCATAGAACACGAAGCCAATAAAAACTATCGAGTCAGAATACATATATTTATTGACATACAATGTCCTTTCTTCGCCCATTGCCTTTCGCCATTTCCTTACCACCCCTCGCACTCCCAACATATTGGATTTTGAATTGTGAAGCATATATTGACGTTCTCTATACACGCGTATATTTTATCAGTGTACGTGTTTTTATTTGTGTTCTGAGAGAGAAAGTGTCGACACTTTCCGATCACAGCCATTGGAATTTGCTGCGAACAATGACGGACTGCGCTTCACACCGTACCCCTACCACACTCCCCAATATCTGGCATTCAGCCAAAAATGACTTGACAGTTTTTATTAAACGTCGCCACTTTCTGTCACCGAGTGGCTTTGCCTTCAAATATGTTTACATCACTCCAAAAGTAATGCCCCACAATTTTTTTATGTAGTTAATCTTTATCCAAAATGATTGATTATTTTACAGTACAAAATTCAAATTCGGCCAATAATCTGAGTCCATTTTAACGGTCGTGATCTTCTCGGAACAAGACCATTCACGATCAAAATCAGGACCAACACGTTGAAGCCACTGTTTGACAGCAGTTCTCTAGTGTTTATGGACGCAGATTATGAGGGGAAATGAAAGAAATGTATCTTAAAGTTTTATTTTTTGTTTAATAAAAAATATTTTAAACGAACGTTAACAATGCGGATTTATTCCGATCACAACGTCTTGCAGTTTAAGTCATCATAAGCAGATTGTCGACCCTGTGGCAACTGGCGTCACCCTTGAGCATCCATTAGGGAGACCAGAGCTTAGGGGTGGATCCTGCAGCCTGACTATTCCAGCTGCCATTCCCCTTCCCTTCCCCGCCCCTCACATATCTCCATAGAGATACGAGGGTGCAGTAATCCTGTAGTGCACTAAGCACTACGGTGATTTAAAAAAAAAATAATAATAATGCTTATGAAATTTGATCCAACCACCACTCAGTACATGGCGTCTCTAAAAGGGTGATTAACGGATTATGAACTGTCTTGTCCCAATTTTATCGGAAAGATTGGACGAAATTTGAGCTTATACCGTAATCGTGCTTTCTAGAATAAAAAAAAATGCTCAAGCGAGGCGTGCTTGATTTTCTATCCTTCCAAAGGTTGAATCGTTAAAACTTTATCAAGCGCAATGAGATTAAAGGTTTGATGGAGGTTGCTGTTTAGTTTTTGAATCCATATTCCGAATTCAATTTTGGTCTCGTTTGATAGTATCGGACTACAAATAGTAAGTTAGTGGTACTGGGCATTAAGACTATCGACTTAGCTGATTTCGAAAGGAATTGCCAAAAAAATATTCTCAACTTCGACGGTTAAATATTGGTTTTTATTTTTTGAATCATGAATAACAAGACGTTTTTGCTAAATTTTAGTATCGACTACGATGCGTTAGTTTCGATTGTCTGAACGAACTAAATAAAATATAGCTTGTCTGAACGAACAAAATATAGATAAATAGCTGGGAGCGGTGGCGCGTTCCTGGAATCCCGCTGCTGGGAAGCGTACTAACCGATGGCTCATGAGCCTACGGTCCCG
>JAUJYS010000776.1:0-20553 GCA_033995665.1 Melogona broelemanni | reverse complement strand
CATTAGGGAGTCCAGAGCTTAGGGGTGGATCCTGCAGCCTGGCTATTCCAGCTGCCATCCCTCTTCCCTTCCCTTCCATACCCCTCACATATATCCACAGAGACATGAGGGTGCAGTAATCCTGTAGTGCACTAGGCACTACGGTGATTTAAAAAAAAAATAAGTGGTGCTATTAAGTGGTAAAATCGAAAACGTGCATCGAACGTCAGCAAAAAAGAGGCACGGATCTGCCTCTTATCTTTTTTGGTTATTTTTTTTAGGGCCAGCGGAATCGGATATTTCGCCTACTGGTAGAGAGAGAGAGAGGGTTGTGACAATCTGACGTAACTGAATAGAAATGTTCCCTGTATTCAAATCCGCCCGCGCCAGAGTTGGTTTTTGGAATTAGATAGACGTGCCTATCCGGCCTAACGTCGACGAGTTTGGCTTTACCGGCGCACAACACCCTGGCAAAGTCTGAAAAGGCGCTGAAGCTAGTTTTTTATATTTTTTATTTTCTTTTGCCGAAATCACAACACAGCTCTGAATGCAAATTCTCGCATTTCTACTTGTAATACGTAAAACCACACGTCTCAGCAACAAGGACCGTACATTACCAACTCCGTCGGCAATTCCAAGATTTCAAACGCGAAGAAAAAGTTGTATTAGTCCTACGTGTCAGCAATGACTAGTGAATTCTGGATCCTTCATGTACAGATAACAATATTAATAAACCCTAGAAACTACAAGAAACTCTAGTTAATTTTTTTTAATTGGTAATAGAAAAAAAAATAACTTGGGTCAGTATAATAAACGAATAACAAATTCAAAACGAATATTTTAAATATCCTTAAATTCCATATTCTTCAATAATTAATTATTCATGTATTTCTAATGAAATTTCCAAAATCCAGTGTTCTAGCCATCTAAATTATAGTACATTAATTATATCTTAAATTCAAACCACATAAAGTGACCACATTAAATTCAAACTACATAAGTAAGACACATAAAAAGACTATGCAATCTTCAACCATGGCTAAATTTCCTTATTTCGTTCTTGTAGACGAGTCGCACACAAGAAACTGTTCATACTCACGAAAATCCATGAGGTGACATCCTAACAAATTGCAATTCGGTGTAGTTGTTAAATTAAAGGTTAGGATGATGTGAAACAGCAATTGAGTTGCAGCGCCATCTACTGGGAAAAATTGCATACTGAGTTCAGTTGAAGTGACGTGACCACCACGCCAAACACGGGTTTAGAGATCGCGCGCAGTTATCAACAAGATTCGTCTCTCCTCCCCCCTCCCCCCAATTTCCCTTCCACCTCCCACCAAACCAGCCAATGGACGTTTCTCTACAAATCTCTTGGCCCAGTGCCAAGGCAATGCATTACAATTGACGTCATTTTGCCGAAACCCGCATTTTTACGTCTTCCCCATTTACCAAAGGCCAGAGCGCAAATACACTTGCCACGGTCCACGGACATCAGGTTTTCCCCCACGGATATTTTTCGCGCTCTCTAGCGAACAACTTTGAACTTATAAGCGTTATTATAGCGTTTAAAACCTATATGTGTTTCCTTGAACCTTAATCTTCGTTAAAAGATTAAAATGGCCCTCATTTTTGTACGCTTTGTCGAAGCCCAGTCGGTATTGCGACCGACTGCGGTGCGGCGGTCCCGGGTTCGATTCCCGGCGGGGGCTCTTTATTTGTTCGATCCCGGGGTACTGGTGAAAATGTGCCACTTACATATTGGCAAACCACAACGAGGGCACAGAACCTCCTGTAATGATATTCGTAACAGTTTTTGAACAAAATAATATATAATAAAAAAAACTTGGAATCGAATGTGGTCGGTGAATCGGTTTGAATAATTTTTGTATCCGGTTAGTAGCTTCATAAGTGAATCGCGCAAAATCATGACCAGCGGAAACAGCAAAAGCAAGCACAACTGGATGGTCTAACAATAAATTATCTCTCTGTCGACGGACATTCAGTCAGTCAATTCAAAACATTTAGTTTTAATTAACGGTACGTTTTACGAAATTTCCGCTAGGTTGGTCAGTGCGCGACGCATCTATTTTTGTAACTCTTTGTTTAGCGAACCAGGGTAGCGCAGTCGCGTCTCGATAAAAGCCAATAAATGCGTCCGTCCAACTTTTCGAAACGCGAGCGCGTGGAGTCGAAGAGATATCGAGAGGATTAGGTGAAAATGTCGAAGAGTGCGTTTGGGGAACTGAGAGATGAAAAAAAAAATAGCAAAAAAAAAAGACAAATAAAAAATAAATCAGGCTCTGCTACTACTACTACGTGAGCTCTACCCCCCTCTCCCTCCCCTCTCCCAAAGATAAAGAAATCGGTTGTCGCCTTGGCGGAACAAGGTTGAGATCGTTTCTGGCAATCTGCGCACACGGCCATACACCTCACTTGGTGGTTCGCGTCATAGGCGAAGTGCACGTCAGCGACATCTAGTGGGCTTGACGTGAACGCGAACACCGTCGAGTTCGTATTTGAACAAGATGTTACCGTTTTTTTTCGATATTGAATTGGGGTACGGCATACATTATTAAATCACGACTTGTAAAAGTAAATATTGAATAGCCCTCCAATGTTGACCCGGCCTCCCACGTCCATGGTAGCGCAAACTTCTCCCAAAAATAAATTGGTTTTGTTAGAAAATTTCGAAAAGTCATAACACTGCAGTCATAAATGGTACGGGGCAGCACTTTTGTGACACCTTGTACACACTTGTACGGCGCGTAAGGTAAAGCTCCCCCTGAACGCGGCTTCGTGCAAGACATCCGTGCCCGCCGATTTAAAGCCTGTTAGGCTGACCAGCTGATCCTTTTCAGGAGTGCATTTTTTGAGCGACGTGAACAGCGTCCAACCACCGTTTCTACAATTTGTGTTTCGACACGCCATTTCCATGTCCACGTCCGTAAATTATTCACAAATTCATGCGAACTTCTACCGGCTATATCAGTTAAATCCTCAACTATTTTGGCGCATCGCCAACAAACAGCAGAAGTTTGTTTTAAACACGCACGAGCAAATTTGCACGATCTTTTTATTTTTTATTGGCTAGATATTTACACAGCCGATAAAACTTCAATAAAAGAATCATTCGACTAAGGAAAGTGCCCAATATCAATACGGAACGGAAAATTCGGGTACGAATAATCAATTTAAAAAAATATATATATTTTTCGTTTGAAGTTTTCATCGACGTTGCTGGCGTTTTTCGATGGAACATCCGATGCCTGCATATACATATATGTATTTCAAACCATAAAACGAAACAAATATCAAATTTCGATAACTCATCGAGGTATCGGCGGCATAGTAAATATCGATCTCGCCTACTATGTCCGGGATCGCGAGCTCGCTTCTCGACTAAGACCTCCGGAATTTTCCGGGCGAGCCGTGGGACTCGTGCCTATACGTTGTCAGGTGCACGATAAAAACCCCTAACTTAGGTCAGAAGCCTTGACAAGGCCAGATTTCGTAGTACCACGTCGCCCCCTGGGGGTGGGCTTTTAGATGGTAAGATTCCTTACCTTAACAGTACAAGTAAAAATGTCGACAACTCAATAAAATTTAACTTTGCATTCCTTCCATTTGCACCATTTTTTCTTTCTGACATCTTTGTTTTTTTTTATATATTTTTTATTATAATGTATTTTTGGGTATATTCTTGTATTTTTGGGTTCTACTGTATTTTTGTTCTAATGTACCTGATCACTAGTTTGTTATAATTAGTTATAATTCGTTTGGTATAATTAGTTAAATTGTTGTTTTTACGATCGGTCTTCCTGTACAGATCCCACAGACGGAATATCCAAGATGGCCGCCCAACCTCCGGAAGCCCTCAATGCGCAACTAGCGGCAGGCAGTAAATGAAGGCCGCGATCTAGTCGTACTACTATGCGGTAGAGATGAATCCGTTTCGCGGGAGCCGCATGCAATTGAACGCGGGAGCGCGCACTCGCGCCAGTACGAGATGGAGGAAAAGAGGGGGAAAAAAACAGATTGAGATAGCGCGGGACGACGAAAATAAAAAAAAATACAGCGTGCGCATGCCCCACTGATAAGGACCCGCTTAAATCCGCTTGTAAACTTTGCTCTCGGCGAGTGTCTGCCGCCGTTGCCGCCCACCCGTACACACACCCTCGCTCGCCCTCGGTTGCCGCTACATTGGCGCGTCTGGACCGAGCTGACCTCATCACCTGACCAGTCAACACATGGATGTAGCTGTTATGCCTAGAGGGCGCTGGCAGTACTTTCACCAACAGTTCAATTAAAAAAAATCCTTTCAGTTCAATTAAAAAATCCTTTTTGTACCAGAAGCACCATTTAAACAATACTTGTTATGATTCCGATTCCTAGTGACGCCATGGACAAGTGCTCTCCAACTGGGCCAATTCGATGACTTGCTTTGCAGCTCCCGGAGTGACATCTTGATTTCCCTCTTTCTACAGTCCAGATATCTTGTGCGTGGTCGTCCCCTTTTTCTCGCTCCACTTATCTTCCCAAGCATGAGCGCTTTTTCTAAGGAGTTGGTCGCCCGCATGACATGCCCAAAATATCGCAGTTGGTTTTTAAGGACCACTGACTAAGTGAGCATCTGGACTTGATCCTGTCTAAGACTGACTGGTTGGTCTGCTTTTCAGTCCAGGGTATGCGCAGTAATCGCCACCAGCACCAAAGTTCAAAAGCGTCTATCTTCCTCTTCTCGTTTTTTCTTATGGTCCAGCTCTCACTGCCATATAGCATTATAGGAAACACCAAGGTTTTCACGATTCTGACTTTTGTGGGGACAGACACGTCCTGGTTCTTCATGATCTTCGTTAAGCCAGTCATGGCTGTCCTGCCCAGCGCAATTCTTCTTCTTATCTCTTGTTCACATCCCCCAAGCCTTCCAATCCCAGTCGTTCCTAAGTTCCTCTAAAAGAGGAACCAGTTCCTACGGACGTAATTTTCCGTTCCGATACTACCTAACACTGTGTTGGGATTCTTAGGAACTGGTTCATTTTTTCAGGAACTTAGGAACAACTAGGTTCCTTTTATTCGTAAATGGTACCTTTTTCCACAACCTTAAATTTTCTACAATTTTTGCGGCATCAAACAGAAAATTCTTAAGATTTTGATCTGTTGAAAGCTTTTGTTTGGTCTGTGTTTGCAAATCTACATTTTGTTCCGGTTCGGCGATTTACCTTATGTGCACCGTGTGTTTTTGTTTTTGTGCTCATATACTTTTATTGTATATGAGTTCCCGGAAGTGTTTTTTTTTTAAACAATTGTTTTAATCGAAGGAACGGTAAAGAAACGAAAAAGTTCCAGGTTTTTTTTAAAGGAACTTTGGAACGCCTAGCTTCCTTTTAAGTTTTGAGAACTGGTTCCATTTCAAAAGGAAAGAACCCAACATCTTCGATAACGAACGTCTTCGGTAATAAAAAAGCTGCAAAACGTCTACCAGTAAATTAGTAATCATCTTTTGATCTCTTAATATCCATGATTCATTTCACTATAATTCGTTTTTCAAAACCCTCATTTCATTGTGAACACGAGGATCAATTTCGAATTGAATTGGTTTGAGGGAGGGAGGGAGTGATGCCAGATACCAAATCCCTGATGCCTGCCGGAGCTTGCCTCGAGCGAAAGTGTTATTATTTAGTGGCCCGGCCGCCTGCTACACGCGCCATATGGTCGCCAAAATGTTATTATTTCGTTCCACGCCTTCATTTTTTTTTCATTTGGCTTCCAGGCAATTCCCCCCCTTCCAGTAATATACCACCCACTCGCCTTTCCCCACTTTCCCTCGTCATTATTTATTTACAAGTGTCTACCCCCTTTCCGAGTTCGTAACCCCCACTAGATCATTTGCAAAGAAGTGGCTGTGGAGTCTTCTCACCGAGCAAAAACGAAAATGTGTAAAATATTTAAGCTTAAATATTAAGCTTAAACGTAGACTGAAAATGAAAGTTATTTTTAATAAATTAAATTAAATTTAAATTGAAAATTAAAGTTATTTGTTTAAAATCTAAATCTAAATGAAAATTAAACTTATTTTTTTAAATAAATGTAAATGAAAATTAAAAATACCGTATCTGTGTCTTTAAATTACAAGCATCATACTCCGTCATATAAAACACTTTGGTGATTTTGATTTTTGAACGAATATACTTGTATCTTTTCCCGTTTCAAACCGTCCACAAGGAGTGACCTGGTTATTATTTATTTTTTCAAATATATTTGTCAAAAAATATTTTCAAAAAAATGTATCGCCTTGGCTTCTGTACACAATATACCTGCCATGGCATAGACAAGCTAGGGTCCCACGGTTATACGTAGAAATATAACTTTTCCGAAAAATTCCCAAGGTCTCAGTCGGGAATTGAACTAACGACAAAAGTAGCCCAATGTCTCAACAACTGCGCCAGATGCATTGTCTACGAGTTTGCTGCTAAAATAAAATTATTCTTTTTAATCTTAATGAATGAAATTTGGGCTGAATTACACTCTACGGACATGAGCGACCAGAAAATACGGTCTACCGCTCCTCGCTAGCGGAGCGAAAAAGTAGCGTTACGCGCGGATTTTCGAAATTCTAATTTACTACAAGATGAGCGACAACAAGCGAGACTGACTTGCCTAAAAAATATGTAACATTAAGTGACAAATCACGTGAGCGCGGCTGTCAGACTCACGTGATTTGTCACTTCATGTTATATTTTTTTTAGGCGAATCACTCTCGCCTGTACAATTACTATCCGCTTCCGTTGCCATATTGAAAACAAGGCGCGATGAGTGAATGGTCTTCGCTTCGCTACGCGCGCGTACCGCTCCTTTTCGCTACGGAGCCAGAGCGATAGACCGTATTTTCTGGTCGCTCATATCCGTAAAGTGTAATTCAGCCGTTGCGATTCACTATTTTGGGCACCTGACCAGGGCGTGATTGCTTTTGATTCTCTTTGAAATTTGAAGTCGTCACATTTATACCAATATTTTAATTCAAGCGGTGATTAGAAGCAGCAGCGATATTATGAGGGAAAAAATATTTACTTTTTATAATTTCTTCTTTGTTTTTGTGAATTGACGAACTTGAAAACTTGCACCAACCGATATTAAAATGTAACTATTGGAAACTGTTAAATAAAGTGAGTAGCTTACAAATCTTAACAGATATTATTTTAATTTCAGTCTAGTTTCAAGAAACAATATTGCAATACACGTTATCAAATTGACAAGTGACAAAATGAAAGAACATTATATTGTCGCCTATGTGTACGTACAACAGTAAGATAACGGAAATCAACAGATGCCAACATAGTTAAGTTCTAAAAACTAGACCAATATATATTATGATTCAATCTCCACAATATTGATCTAAACATAAATCTTGTTCTCTCAGTTAAACTTTTCAAGACTGAGTCTTTACCGAACCAGACTAAGCGAATCTAAAATTTCTTCAATGTGGCACCAACTTCACACCCACAAATAGGCTTCATGTGTTCCGCAAATGTTCGTGGTTCCATCAATATTTGATAAGTTATCACACGTTGGTGCCACATCTTTGATTCCTGATCGTAACTCAGAAGTATCCGGAAAATTCACTTGTCCAGCTTCGGAATGTCGGGATTTAAAAAAAAACTGACAAGTTCTCACTGGAGGGGCTATCTGACCCATCAACTAGTAAGTACTTGACCATTATTCTTTGTAGGACCATCGGAATCAACCAGAAAGTAGTTTGTCCTCATAATATACATGATTAATTGCACTCGTGTCAATGCACGGCGCGGGTTCAAGAAAATTACAAGGAAAGCTGTCGTTTATTCTAGGCACATCGAATTATGCAATTGATGATTAGGAGATCCTTTCTTAAAAATATTACACAAATGTTACTACTGGGTTGCACTAGTATAGCTCCAGTGATAATAATATAAAATACTTTCATCCTCTTCAACTTGTTCTGACTCTAACGTGGAACTTTTTTTGCTAGACATCTACCAACTCTTCGTCAATGGAAACAAGGGGATTCAAGCATTACCCTGTTTTATCATTCCTTTTTTAGGAGAAAAAATGGGTGAGAAGTACAGTCGCCATGTATCCCAAGAAAACCTCCAAATAATTTAGAATATCAGTTCTCGAGTAACCGTGATAAATTAATAATTCACATCTTTCAGAAACAGCAACCAATATTTATAGAATTCATTCATGCCAAACCATGATCAACCGAATGTTTCAGTGTCTTATGTATTACTGGAATTGCGTGTTTTAACGAGTGCTTCAAAAAATCAACACAATACTTTCGATCAAGTATAAATATTGCAGAGTTTCAATAATCATTGCGCTGGATAATTTCATATTCAAGTTCAGCAGCAAAAAGTCTCAAAATTTGTTCGATCATGAATGACCAGTCTAAAAAGGGTGATTTTTACTATTAAATCGGGTATTTAAATGGCTATTTAGGTGATGTAGGAAGCAAGAAAAATAGATTTCAAGAATACAAATATTCATAAACCAATATATATATATATATATATATACTCGGACTGTGCTTCTTCAGTCTCGAATAATAAAGACTACCACGTAACGATCGTGTAGTACGTAGCTGTGATACATGTCATTTGAAGTCACAAGCCACATTTATTATGCATTTTCACCGGTAAAAACGAATGGAATCTCAAGTCTGAACGTTGCCGTAGGTGCCGCCTGGTGGCCGATAGAGTCGGGGCAGGGCCATGAGATGCAAACTGTTAAATGCGTACTTTCTTACTCCGGTATTCTTGAGAGTATTTTCTCGTCTGGTTCCCTCCCTGTAAATAAAACAAGAACGGCGGGTTGTCGAGATTGCCGATTTTAATTATTGCACCAACAAAATATCCACTTCGTCACCGGTTGACGATAAGAAATGCTTACCCTCTCATGCATTCGATCGCCCTCAAATATTCGGGATCGGCCAGATCGAAATATTCCTTGAGTATCATACACTGCTCCAACGTAACCGACATGGCCGTTCTATCTTTGGCACTCTTGCAGCTGGTGAATCGTAAGCCGCCAACGAGTCTTGTGATCTGGAACACAAAAATAAGGCATCGAAATTATAGTCCCCGTATGGAATTCGGTTCAATTCTAAGCGACAATACAAAGTAAATTGACGTCAAATGAGCCACCTACCTGCGCAGAGAGGTGAAGAATTTCCACGTTTTTGTTCTTTCTCGCGTGAATATGATTGCTCAGTTTATCTAAAAGATCTGGTATTAATACTGTTGATACTTCGGAAATGGAAGGCCCTATTACCCAGGGAAAAAAAAAAGAAAAGCAAGATTAGTGTGAATTCGAAAACTGTCAATCGTTTGATTGTTCTTTCTATTTTGTCAATATCCTCAAACATATAAAAAATATATAATAATCATTGGATATATTTAAAAATATATGGAAACCAAACGCTTACTTCTATTCTTTTCCGCTGTAATTGGAACTTGGCGATATCTGTTGTAGAACTCTCGAATTCTATCGAGACCCTCGTTATTTATTTTATCTTGCAGAGAAATGTCGCCAAATCTGTGCAGGGTGAAAAACACCATGTGTGCATTACAGCAATTGTCAAAAAAGCAAATTAATTAAAAATTCCAAATTCCAAGCATTTTACTGTAAATCTAAAGAGTGAAATTCTGTTATTCAAGTTATATTTACACGTTTATCACCTTGCTAAGAAATTAATTCGAAAAAAAAAAAGAAATTAAATCCTTGCGCCAAAAAGCAAATGAAAGATTAATGCAAGTTGAAATAATGCTTGGCAATACCCAGTGATATTACATGAACACAAATAATGACATTGCCTTGTGCAACTGGTTCTGTATCAATGGTTGAGTTTGTACAGAAGAAGGTATCAACTATAAACCAGATTGAACTGAAAATTTTAAAAGGCATACATTAAACCTAATAAAGAGAGCGGATAGGTAGCAGAGAAGACATATTAAAATGCATAGCATGCATCTCAATCCAAAACTATTATTAGTACACCATTAAGCAAGACTATAAATACATGCGTATCAACGTGGGCATGCAATAAGTAGGATCACGAGCCCACGACTATCACAAACAATAATTGTCAAGTTGCATTGTTAAAATTGAACTGGAGAGCTTCAAAGATAGATTCGTCGATATATAGTAGAAAAGAAGCGGTCAATATTTAAAAAAAAATTCACATTATTTCGTGGCTCCAGTTAGGCCGATGCAATCATCGGCCTTGATTTGAACAGTTAGTAGCACATTGTTAGCAAAATACCACCAAACTCGAGTACATTTCACAAACATACATTTTCCCTGCCCCTCACATAATCTCTATAGAGATTCGAGGGTGCAGTAATCCTGTAGTGCACTAGGCGCTACGGTGATTTAAAAAAAAAAAAAAAAAATCCTTTGGTTTACGTATCAGCAAAATTTGAGCTCTACCAATTACTACAATGCACTTGCACCGAACCAACACAGAGTTGCCTACACAGGTAGTTTGGGCAAGCCTACTTTTCCGTATATTTACATGATGAACAATATCATCCAAAAATATTTGTAATTTTTTTAAAATTTAATTATCCAAAGATAAGACATTGCGGCCACAGATGGAATCAAACTCCACATTTACGACAACTGATCAAGAATGAACTAATATGAATGAACAACGAAATGTTTGTAAGGTGCTAATTGTGTGTGCAAATGCGTTAGTGACGAGTACGACTTGGTCATGTTATTTTGATAATTCAATGCAAATGAATGGAATGATTGATGACGTCAGATACAGCGAAGGATTTACTATTTGAAAACATGCGAACCCATGTCGACTGTAACCCATGTCGTTTTTAAATTCAAGCAAACTAGAAAGAAGAAAAAAAGGAGAAACCCAACTCAATTGATACCAAGCAATCACAATAACCGTGCAAAAATTTGAGATAAATAAAACTGACTGAACTCTATTTGTTGGATTGCAAAATTCCCAAGAACCTGTTTGGCAAGACAACGGTTCAAATTTTATGATCCAGCTCGGTAAAATCGTAACTGATCACATTCAGTCGCTCACTAATTAATGAACCAGTATAACACTATCCAGGTTTACAGAAAATTGGATTCAATTCACACGGGATGCGAATATGTATGGGTCAATTTACCTGTTATGGGTAGGGGCGTTGGTGTACATGCAAGCTATACTCTTCCTGAAAATAGAGCCACACACGCATGGCGTTATATCTGCTTCTCGTTTTCAAAAGGGATGCAGTAACATCAATGAAATTTTGAAAAATAATATTAAACTAAATCGAATATTTTAAATTAAAAAAATTAAAGTTATAGCGAAAAAAACAAATTATTTTTTAAGCGAAAAATGTATAATTTAGATTCTAAGATAAAAAATATTTTTTTTACAACATCTATTACAGAAATAGGATGATGCTTTTAAAAAAAAAATAAGAAAATGAAAATGCAAGTGCAATATATTATTACCTGGCAGAAAGAGGAACACTGTGCATGCAAGAAGGGCTACACCTTTCCCTGCAAACAAATTTTAAACAATGAAGCTGGAACATTCCACACTGACAATACCTAGAGTTACCACCTCTTAATTAGAAGTGGACGATAAGAAAATCTAAGGGAATGTGTGAATCTCTAGGTTGTTGATTAGTAAATGGAATGAGGTGACATTTTCCACACGTCCCAGTGGTTCCAAAATATAAACACTTAATAAATTATTCAGTGTGACAAAGGAGACTGCCCACAATTTTTGCAACATTATTGTTTCCGCTCGAGTGCAAAACTGCACAAACACATGAAGAAGATGAAATTATGTGAAATTGTGCAAAAGCATCATGTTCATTTAATGGATAGATATACCGTATGACCGTGTGAGTGTGCAAAATTTCTGAAAACTCCCAGATTGTAGCAATAGCATAAATAACACATCATGGAAGCATCATCATTTTATAATTAAATTTTAAAAAGGAATCATTCAAGTAATTTAAAGAAAGCGTTTGTAAAAATACTTCAGAATCCTCCGCACAGAAGATGACCAAAAATTCGTCAACACAAAAACGGATATTGGGGATTCGTTTCACACGAATTGTCTAAGGGAATTTGAAACTGAAATTCAATAAACGATGATAACAACAAAACATAAACATGACATCCAGCGCGGATAACAAATATCAAATAAATTCATAACATAATAAATAAGCGTATTAATAAGAACAGTGACAGAATCGTGACGTAACTATCATCAACCATAAGACTAGGACTGTATAAATACAACATTTAAAGAGTCAAACTATTACATAAATGACCACATGTCAACGCAATGTCAAACCTCAGTTTGAAATACTTTTGAAGTCTGAATGTACGAAGTTCTAATGGAAAACCGTTAAATTAAACAGCAAGTATAAAAAAATGTGATAACACAAATTATTTTGAAGTTTAACGGATTCGTGCATTTATAAATATGCCAAACAAACCGTTCTCCTATCGGTATCCTGCGACCAGTAGTTAGGGGAAAAAAAAAATTATATATGAAACCACATTACCTCTCTGCGATGGTAGCTTGTTCGTTAATACCGATGTTGAAGAAAGCCGGAGTGACGTAGAACGAAAAACCTTTGGACGCTTCCGGTGGCAGCTGACTGAAGAGGCTTTTTCGGATGGGTATTCGAACCACAAAGAGCAACCTTGAATAGTCATGGTGAAAGTCACATAATTTAAATTAAGAACACAATTCAAATGAGTGTTTTTTTAAAATTTAAATCGACCAATCAAGATTAACGAAAACAACATTAGCAACCAAGAGTCTAGCTCACCTGCTGCCCTCCACCTTTGGTACCGACGGAACGTCGTCATCTTTGGCTTCCTCGATCCGGAACAGGACTCGCCCGACCTCTTCGAGCGCCGCCACCATGTCCTCCATCATTCCCATCTCGTCGCCATGACAACTGAGCAGCCCCTCGAAATGGGCCAGCAATCCCACCTTGTACATGCGGGTGAGGAACACCGAGTCCAACGTGTGACACCACAGTTTGTTCATCAGGCCAACTACGACCGAGGTCAGCTGAAAAAATGGGAAACATAATCAACCATTAGATACAAAAATAAGGAAACAAAGCATCACATTTTTCATAGAGTAAAGGGAGGAGAGTAAGAATCAAGTTTTTATTTAAAAAAAAAAGGAAAACATTCAGTCGCCATCAATGAACATTTTGAGTCACTGTTTAACGTGCTTAACAAGAATAAACCTAATGATGTCAAGTCAATAAAATCAGGAAACTTACAGCATTTGTAAAAACTATGTCTCGTCTGTGCTGGATAATAGCTTGTTGAGACGTTATCTGAGACGGCTCCTAAACATTGAAAATGATGAAATTTCAAGTTTTTATTTATTATTAAATGGATGGCAAATGTTTCCAAGGAAATGACAACACAACGGAATGTTGGCTCCCACCATTAATAAATAAATGATATGGGTGAGATGGGCGGTCTTCAACAGGCAGTCCAGCGCCTGCGACAGCTTCCTGATGCTCGGCGACAGCTCGTCGGCCCAGTTGATCTGAGCGAACTGCGCCTGCGTCATGCCGCCCTTGGCGTTGGTCACCTCCTGACTCTCGCTGGACGAGCATTTGCACAGGCCCTTCACCTTGCTCGCCATGCACATGATACTGGCCTCGATGTTTAACTGGGTAAGATCCTGGAAAGAAACCAGGATGCTTAGTAGACCGCGCATCTAAAGTTAGACACACGTTGAAAGGTAGCAGAAATACGAATCTATCGATTTTCGATTTAACGTTGTTTGTCATTGAAACAATTATCTTTCCTATAAAACAGAATTATTCCCAAGTTCATATAAGTATCACCATTTCAGAGTTCAAGAAAATGAAAAGAATGACTAACTGTAACAAATAACTTTTAGAACTGTAACTCAAATTGGCAGAATAAATGATCCAGAAGTCTGGATTAAGCACGAACGAGTGAATTCCCGGAAGCACCGCAGCGATATATTTTTCTCTTAAGTACCAATTCTAATTCGTTATTAACTCAACAATTGATTTAGTAACGAAGTGTGAGCGTTAACAAATTAACGAATTGTACTGGTACAAAATCATATCTACTACATAATAGCCAAATATAATTAATTAGTTCTTTTTAACACCTATTCCTTGGTATTTATAAAGATTGAAGCTGAAGCCACGGAAATAAAAGCTTTGATTACAATCTTTTTGGCAACTTTAAAGAAAAAAGAAATCGATTTTCTCCGAAATCTTAAAAGTTGACAACACCCAGCTCTCCCGAATCCTACAACAAATAACGACACCACTAGATGACCAGCGCATACCCAGGGTTCGGGCTCATCCGGACTTTTGCTCCGATTGACGATACACATGCGCGGTGAAGTCGTGCACACGTGCCTCGCATCACCAACACCACCACCACCACCACCACCACCCCCGCTGTCTCCTCCCTCATTCTTGGCGTTGTTCACCTGCACCAACGTGACGGTCCCAGCACTCGCGTCACCACCAATCCACTCGCCGCCCTCAACCGGCGTCTCAGTTCGATTGTCGACCGACTCTGCCAGTCTGGCGCCGGCGTCCGACCGCCGGGATTCCAGCGAGGACCCGCGCGACGGTTTCAGCTTGTCCTCCTTGAGACTACCGTGCCGCGTCATGCGCGCCACCGCTCGGCGCCGCAGGTTGCGCGGCGAGTTATTCTCCTTCTTGTTGGTGTCCCACTTTTTGGTGGTGGCGGCTGCCAGCCGCGCGTTGGCCGTGTCGATCACCAGGGCCGAGTTGGCGGTGGCCAGCCGTTCCAGCTGCTTGGAGCTGAGGCTGGCCGCGTCGCCCAGGCCACCGGAGACGGCCAGGTAGGAGCCGTCCAGAGAGTGGGAACGCTCCTTGTATTTTTTCTTCATCTTGCTGACGGGCGTCTTGAGCAGCTCGGACGCGTTGGCCACCTCCGAGACGGTCTCGGCTTCGTCGGAGTCGTCGGGCGAGTTGCGTAGTTCTTCGAACATGCTGCACGCGTCATCGATGAGCGTCGTCTCGCAGATGCCGATCAGCTGATGGGCCTGCGCAAAAATTGTGATCAGAATTGTGGTCAGCAATAACGCGCACATGTGGGTTAATTTAAACAGTTGCTAATTTGAAGGTAAAAGGTCTGTGCGCACACAATTTTGAAGTGTGTCGCGAATATTAATTTGAAAGTGGGGTAACCTTAGCAATTTATGCGAAAGTTCGACAAACTATTCGTTTATTTTCTTCGGCGCTGTCCCAGAGCTACGTACTTTTTACGTACTATTTTTATAATTAAAGTTATCGGCGAAGTCGACCACTTTCATTAACATGTTAACAACTTTAAAGCAATTCCGTCCACGCGATTCATTACAATTTGTTTTATTTACGATAATGTTGCGCGTTTGCCGTGTTTTCATTTATGAATTGCCTACTACGGATTAAAAATAAACAGTACGCGTTTCAAACCGTATTCAGTCTTCTGCGTTTGTATCACGTTAGTTTTCGAACCAATAAAATTAATAATTATTTTTGGTCACAAAGTGTGTTTCGAGTTCCGAGAAGTTAACACACTTTGTGAAGAGACGCTTACATAGACATAAGAGCATAAGGAACGGAAGTTCGCTTACTTTGGTTGATATGTCCATCATGGTAGAGTAGAGCAGATCGGCCGCCTTGCTCTCCGCGTGCTTGACGAGTTGGTCTAGCATGGCGCCGAGGCACGACTTCAGTTGCTTGATTTTGGCCACAGTTTCTGCTGCGTTCACCAATCTACAATAAAAAATGTCAATTGAAATGCAAGGGAATTTTTTTTTATAATGGTGCCCGAGCCTTTAAATGACGACTTTTTAAAGAAAGATGCATTACCTTTGAGATTGGACGTTATTGAACCGAGATAAACCACCATGACGATAGGACCTGGAATGGGCCGCGAAGGCTCCAACAGTGATAACGTCAAAAATCCCTTCTACAGTGGCAAGAAGAAAATAATTTCGACCCAACAGTTGGCACATTAAACATTTATTTATTTATTTTAATTTCAATATCATTTTGACGAGTTCTTTGCTAGTTAATGAAAATTAATTATTTACGTTTTTTAATGCTGTCATCGTGGACCCGAATTCTCTGCAGGTGAAGATTCACAGGGACGAATTCCAAATTTTGGCAATTCTTAATTGCGCTGGGTTTAAAGTTGGATCCTACATAGTAAATTAAAAATTGATACCAAAAAAATAATTTTAAAAAACGATAAAAAGGTTAGCAAAAACCAATCACGATTTCAAACAAATTCAAAGCGTTTTCCTACCTGCGTGGGAATCCATATAATGCAGGGCCATGGTGTAGGTGTTAATGAGATGCAAATGTCTATCGAGCAGCTCGGTTTGACGCTTCGTCCATTCGTCCTTCAGCTTGAAAATTAAAAAAAAGAGAAAAAGTTTAACCCCAATGACTTTACTGTCTCTACGCACAATTTGATTATTCAAACGTAACCGGTACCTACATTATTAATTGATGTCAACGCGTGGAGCAACTCTTTTTCCTCCTGAATAAACAGTTGCCTGCAAAAATAATAGAATGAGAACGTGTGTCGAAGGGCAATTCGTAATTTGAGACTCTTAAGGAGATAGACAAATAAACTTACACAACTTCCTGCGGAAACGTGTAGCAGAATTTACTCTCGCCCATTATTTCGTGGACGCCCAGGTCGGCTCCCAGTCCGGTGTGAAATCGATACGTCTGGGAAATGATATTGTCGTAGAGGGAATGCAAATTTCCGAACGGCGGTAACTGGCACTTCAGCGGAAGCATGTGCCGAGGCGACGGATTAGGGAGAATATCATTTAACTAGATTTGCGAAACAAACAAAAAAGATTGAGCTGTTAGCATCGCGTACATGATCGCAGTTTAGAAAAAAAAAATGGTTTCAAGCAGCAAAATAAAAATAAATATGATGAAAACCTTTTCACTATCAAATTTCCATTTTTTTTATTTTTTTAAATCACCGTAGCGCCTATTCTCAACTAACGTTTTAAGTTTTTTTCTTCTCAACAATTCAAAAATGATTCCCGCATACGGTGCCTTCCATTTAAACGCAGCTAGAAGATGCATCAATATACAAATAGAGCAGAGTATCTAAATTAGGTCATATCCGCTGATCACATCTGCAATTTACAAGGATGTTTGTCGAATAAAGTCCTTTCTCAATGACGTAGCAGAAGTAGTGGCAAATTTTACTGTGCAAACGTAAAATGATCCAACATTATCTAAAGTACAACTGTAAAACTATTTACGTGATCGTTATTTCCGCTCGGTTTCGGATTTCGAACTTCGGCATTGACTACTTCCGGCGCGGCTCCCGAAGCCATCTGCCACGCTGATATGGATACGAAGCCCACTGGTGTTCCGTCACCCGATCTGAAAAAATTACGTAATCGATTACATATTGCCGATCGGGAAAGCGCCCACAACCGATTCGCTTACTAATCAATTTTTCAACTCGACGAAAGTCCATAAACACAAAAAGGTCTCGCTAACTTACAACAAGGGCAGCCTGAATGCGGTTTTCACTGTCCTTGACAGAGTTTCTGCCGGAAATACTGCAGTGCCCAAGCACGTCATCTAAAAAAAATCATAAATTAAAATACAATCAAAACTAGGTCATCATAAATTGTCGAGCCGGTCGACCAAACAATTACTTTAAACAAAAAGACTCACGGTAGCAGTCAGCCTCTCCCGCATGTCGTAAGCTGATAGCTTAATTTTGGTGTTGGCCTTCAACAGGTCGGCAACTCTCAAACTGATGGTCGTCAGGAAACACGGATTACTGCTTCTCTGTAAGGTTAATTCAAAATTCATTAAAAAAACCTTTTCTAATACTCTTTTCAATGAACAACTAAGGTAACTACACTCGTACTTATTTTAAACTTGTGCTCGACAGTAATTGGATTACGTTACCTGTACAATTTCAGTCTGCGAACAGTTGATCCAGTATAGTTGGTTGGGAGGCATTAACTGGACGAATATCACAGGGTTCGGTGCTGTGCCGTCGCCGTCACACATGAGATTGTCACAGGCTGGACATTTTAAATGAAAATTTATTAAAATAGTAACCCAGCAGCCTCGTCAGCTCGCATAAAATAATTCGTTCATAATATTGGTAAGTAAAAATAAGAGGGCATTACCTAAACTAACTTCCAAGATTTCTTCAGCTTCTGAAATTATTATTATTTTTTTAATTCTTAACATGTCTGTCCTGTATTGTGGTTCAAAGCCATCGAGACTAACAAAATATGTTAACTCGCTCACCTGGACACTTTTTCCTCGCTAACGTTTCAGGGGTGGAGACATCGTCATCCTTCTTGCCCAGCTTCTCCTGCAACTTATCCTGGAGCGTTCTCAACTGGGCGCGCATGTACTCGTAACTGGCCATGTGCAGGGCTTGAATCCACGAGTCGCGTTCGGTCAAGGAGGACGCGAAGAACTGGGTGCTTCCACCGTCCGTCTCGAACACTAAACGACCGATCACCCAGTTAATCAAATTGTAGCGCGGCAACACGAGCGTAAATGAATTTATAATCTGGCATAAATTTGTAACGTCTAGTTCAAGTCATCGATGGCTGGAAACAGTTAAATTGACTAACATATAAATATAAGAAGATATAAACATAGGAAGTCAAACGATTCCCAGGCCATAAAAATTGCACGTATAAAGGCAGAGACAAGAGATACATCACTCAGGCAAGTTTGAGAGGATCTTCGCTAAGAGACTACACAGTTATCTTTTTTCTCCACAGAAGTGTATCCGAATGTTATGCCCTCCAGCAAGACTTAGTCGAAGCTTCCTCTCTACACTCCTTTAAGTCCCGACAGCGGGCTGGCCGCACTTAGCCAGCCTGCTAACATCAACAATACCCTCACTTTTGAACATTTATTACCAGAATGACACGGCGCAGGGATTACATAATCTAAATATCTAAATCTTATTGAATCCTGTAAATTAATTTTTTTTTAATCAATTGTCTTGCCTATTGTAATAGAGAACGGGCCATCTTCGCCAGTTGAATCCAAATGCACAGTGCACTGTTCCAAGACAATTACACCCGTCGGTTCGGAATACTACAGGGGAGAACACAGAATAAAAATCCTTTCAAAATGCTGTAGTCTTGGATTACTCGTTCATGTTAAATAGTTAAATATCTAAGAGGCAAGATACAATAGGCACTAATCGTTGAAGCTGAAATCTTGAGTCATGATTTTTTTCGTACCTGATCTCGATTTTTGAAATAAAACAACATATTTCCACGTAATCGGCACCAGCGCTCCTTGTGAACTAGAATTAAGAAAATTACACAGCACGAGAATTGATTGAGCTATGTGCAATCAGGGTATAGAAATGGTTCCGAAAATATATTCAATTCTGAAAACCAACCATCTCCTCTTCTGAAGATTCCATCCTGCTTCTCTCGCACCACAAGAACGCCTTCCTTATCAAATTTGTAGGATGGTTGCAACGCCAGCGCCGACAATTCCTTGCCATTGAACCGCATTATCCTGAAAACATATTCCTTTTTTAGTACGGCAAAGACGGGGGAGACCAATGTGCTGAAATGTACGTTTTCTGGACATGAAAATATTAATTTCGCCTTCAGCTTCTCAAATTCTTGCTTTTGGAACACGTTGTCAATCTTGCTGAACCAGAAGCAAAAAAATAAATAAATAAAATACTACCCCACAGGAAATGAAGAGTTTTAATTAAAAATAATAATTCTTCACACTTCACTGCCCTTGGCAGCCATAGGATGTGATTTTGACCTAGCGGCATCTGTGACAGAATACCAAAATTATCCCAATTCAAACGACAGCAACCTTTTCAAAGACAGCATCATGTCACGATTAAACTCATCCCGCTTTTTGCATTCGGTCTTTTCGACTGATATTTAAATATGTGTTTTTCCAGGATTTCTAGTTGACAGCTGTCCCTCTAATTTATTCGGTCACAAAGCCCCTCGGGGTTATGCTATTCATTGGTGATCTATGGCCGACTCGACCGCCGCTTCAATTACCTGTCAAGCGGTGCTGAAGCCACCCACGGCTTCCGAATGCTGTAAAGCGTTGGCTTCACATCGATGGAGCTGCACACACCACCAAACAATCGGTAATGATTTAATGTTGAGTTATAAATTAAAAACAGAACAAGAACTCAAAATTTTCAATGAAATCGGCCATCTTGTATCGTTTTCCCGTTCACACAAAATGTCAAATTTGATTTGAGCTGGAATAAGGAATGGATGCGTTAATGAATGAATAATTAACTCTTATGCAATCAAATAGAAATGTCAACTAAACATATACGCACGACATCGAAATCCGGATTGCATTGTCTTGTGTTAACGGATTGTTTCGAATTTAGTTACTACAGTGACCGGTAGATGTCGCGAATCGACATTATTTAGTGCTTTTCAATGATATATTCAATGATCTAGAGCAGAAACACGGTTAATCACCTCATCATTGGAGTACACGCATTTTA